>SCLH01001790.1:72751-123697 GCA_004367855.1 Oikopleura vanhoeffeni
ATTCGTACCAAATTTTCTAATCAGTTAAAACACATGCATGAATAGGCTAGTATGGACAAATATTAAAACAAATAACCAGATAATTGATGGTCATTCAGGAAACAGATTTTGTAGTTATTTGGATTAATTGGTTAATTTGAGAGGTATTTTGATGTTATTCGAATAAAAATTAGGTAATATATTCCCGGTTTGGCAAAAATCCCGAATTCCCGTTTGACCCTTATGTAGGACTTCAAGCTTAAAATACTTTTGATCAAATTATTTGACGTCATTTAACGCATACACAGAACGATTTCCTCACTTTTGCGAAACAAAGTGTGTGAAGTGATTTAACCATCATTTATTGGAATTAAGACGGTATCCGACGCGTTTAACTATTTTGTAACGTTACCGATAAAAAACCAGGGAACGTGGTTTCACGAATATACGATCAGGATAGGAGGATTTTTCTCTGGTTCACTTAGATTTAATTAAATTTTAAGATTAATAATTCTAAGACAGACATCATCTGTCAATAGACGTTACTCAGTATTGTACTAATATAAAGTATCTGTAAAAAGAAGACATCATGAGAGAATTCCAGTGAGGCAGTTTATTAATAATTCCTAGTTTTTTGACATTTTCTCATCAATGTCAAAGATTTCAGTCAGCGAGCATAAAAGTCTGTTCAAATTATTTTATTTCATCATAATCTCAGGAAACAAGAAAATTAAAAAAAAACTTATTTTTAAAAGAGCACTCAAGGGATATTGTCCGCAACAAAAGTTGTCTGAAAATTTGTTAAAATATCAAACTGGTTCCATAAAATAATTGGTGGTAGTCTCGCGGTCATTAGACATTAGGTTCTCGCGCTAGAAAGCGTCATAGTGGTAAATTTGTGTGTTTTTCATATATAAAATAATATTCTGGTTTCTTCCGGATTTCATTTCTCTCTTTTAAAGTCAGTTTTTTAAGTGAGTCTTTTAAAGTTAGTCTTCAAGAAAAATACCTTTTTAATATAAAGGTCGTTTCTGATAATTTATATTTTTTCGTACTTTTGGGTCCTAAAATGTATGTGGTATTCAATATTTCTGACTCACAAAATAGTAAAATTGTCTTTTAACAACCACCGCCTCCTTATAGTCTTTTCACTGTGTTTATTGATATTTTAAGCAAAATCCCATATGTCTCTAATTAACTCGATTTGAAATTCAGAGAGAATCCGAGAAATAAATGCCGGCTTAATTTCAGCAAATACGGTTAAACCGATGAATATATTCACATTTTTAATATGAAATTGAAAAGTTTGCTAAATTTTGAACATAAAAATAATTGAGAACAGAATATCTCAGGTAATTCTAAGAAATATTGTTGAATACATAAATGACTATAAAAATAAACCAAATTTTTGTTTTGAAATTAATTTACGAACTACGGAAACATTTGATTAAAATGGTGAAATAGTGTGGTGAATAAAGTGTGGTACTAATATTCGAATATTAAATTATAAGCAATGATTTTGTTGTTATTTTGTATAAATTTGCAGTTGTTTTTGTTCAAAATAAATCTAAAATATTTATTCCTGCTACATTATTTTTTTTATCAAATTTGTACTTTTTAAGTGTACACAATTTGTATAGCATAACATCCGTCTTTCACACTATCCAGAATATTTGGGTCCTGTATAGTAAACGTAGTGTGTTTTTAGTATTAGGGCCTTAGTATTCCGAATAGTGTGAAAAGGGCATATATATATCCCCTATTCACACTTTTGTTAATATATATCCCGGCCCTCCTACTTAAAAACACACTACGTTTCTTAATCAGGGCCGGAAAATTTACAAAAGTGTGAATAGGGGATATAAGAGAAAAAAGTCATCCACAAATTCAAACTTCATTATCAAGGTATTGCACTTTTAATGTCTTCTCTTTGAATCTGCCCCATTTTTTGAGGTTGAAAAATATTATTCAGATGGCACGAATAATTATTAATATTTATTATCAGAAGCATATTTTTGCATTTAATTATTTAACTCTCACCTTTTAAAAGCTCTATTAATAAAATAAAGTAATAACACTTTTTAGATCGTAGACAACCGATGAATTTGAGGAACAAAAATTAGTGATTTATGACAGCATTTGGATCAGGCAAGATTAAAAAATTACTGACAAAAGCAGGAATTTTTTTTGAAAATTTCTCATGGCAGCAAATTTTGATTTCGGTAATTATTATTTCGGCAAATTTTGCTTTTGAAATTTTGAAGTCTTTGTAAAGCTTACGCATATGCAATAGTGGTAGCTGCTGTTATGTATTCAGCTCTTATAATTATTTACTTTCATGCTTTTGGACACTGCGAACAAAAACCACTATTTGGAGATGAACCTGGTCACCATTAAAATAACCATTTTTTCAAGATTTTAGCCTATTGTATCGATAGGAAATTTCATAACATTCTGTTAAAAAATATTTAAAAATATTCACTGTCATACTCATAAACCAATACATTTGTTATAACTTACGCTATTATTTTTTCAAATCAAAACACCTTTAAATAGCTGAGGTCTCTCCTTAAAAGTTTTGCGAAAAATATAAAATAATGAAAGACAGCTCTAGAAAAAAATGGTGGTGGTCTCGCGGTCACGAAAAATTAAAATTTTCCCGTCAGAGGGCGCAAAAAAAGGTTTAATTTATAAATTTGGAATGTGATCACCATCTTCTGGATCGGAAATTGACTATAATTGATCATCACTTATTCAAAAATAATGTTTCGAACAGAATATTTTGATCGGCCTCGAACAGTAGAAAAACACGCTGATAGTAAGTAAAAAGGGTTAAAGTTAAAAAAAATCAACTTTCATCACACAGTTTTAGATCGGTTTTGAGTGAATCTGAATGGATCGAGTGTTGAATAGGATTGATAAGTATTAAAAGTAAAATTGTCATTTATAATCAAACATTTCAAGACAAATCAATCCGTGTCCATTTATTGAACAATTATAAGATGATATTAATTTTAATCGATAGATTTTGATGTATTTTATGGATCTTAATATTTTTAATATACAATATGTAATTTTCTAACACGTTAATGGGACAAATAGTTCTTATTTTGAGAGAATTCTGAAAATAAATTGCGGTAGAATTATTCACTGAGTTATCAGTAGGTTGCAAATTTTGCTGTCGAGGAAATTATGACGCACTTCATGTTTCCGAGCGGACCTCTCTAAACTCGATTTCAAAATAACTAAAAATAATTATTAAATTATTGTTACATTAATTTTAACCGATTTAATTAATTCATCAAAATTAAGTAATTAAATTAATAATTCTGAAAAATCTTGACAATGAATTAGTGAATTCGAAACTAGTAGATACCAATAAAAATGTTAAATAATTAAATTAAGTAATGATTGTTAAATAATCAATTTGATATACATATTTTAAGTGACTTTTATTAAGTATAATTTATATACATGAACGAAAAGCAGTTTTTTGTGATCAAAATCAGGAAAACGTCAAGGAATTCGTTTCGACGTCACTTTTGTTTTATTTTAGAAATTAAATTAATTAATTTTTAATAAAAGATGTGATTTATTTTGGTCCAGAAGTTACGTAATTTTGGGTTTAATTTCGCAGGTTTAGCAAAGAATACATTTGCTTGAATAACGTCAGCAGGATATGCATGTCAGAAAAATTGATTTTCTTCATCTTAAAATGTTTAATGAGCACTTCTTAATAGGGACCCAAATTTTTTATGGATATAGGCTGGCCGCGGTCTGAAGCATTTCTGGGAAAGACCCATAATAAAAAAAAGAAACCATCTTGTTGCAAATTTTTATCAGATTATTTTTATAATTTTTAAAACAAAAATTTTTCAAAATTTTGCTGCCTCTTGATTGGTCGAACAAAAATTGCCAAAGGGGTGGGTGTCGTAATCTGGTACCTTTCAATCCCGCCTCATAATAATTCTAGGGCAGTTGTAAAAAATCTGAGGATACTCGTTTGTAGATCTATTCTTCGTCTAACGATCACACATCTCAAACTGAAAATTGTTGCATCACACCACCAGGTGCTGAGTCAATTCTAGAACACCCAAGCTTTTTTCAAAGTTATACTTCTATTAGGCCCAACATACAAAGCGTCTGAAAATTAACACAGAGTACGGGATGAGTGTGATTACTAATATGTTTGGCCCATTTTTTTGAATTTCGCTTTTATATTTTCTAGAATCACTCTTGAACGCCGATTTTTACAATTTTTCGTGTTCAAAGTGATACTTCTCCTAGACGGAAGTTCAGAATAAGATCGTTTTTCCGACTCTGGTAGATAAATATAGTGTCGTCAATATGTTTGGCTCGGATTTTTGAATTTCATCCTAGAATTCTAGAAATATGACTATAAGTGAACCGGAAATGAAAAGTTCGAAAAAAAGTCGTCTGATCAGAACAAAAGTACACTTAATTAAAGCTGAGAGTTCACTGATCAGAAAATCTGTTACGGCTAATCAAAATTTCTTAACAATCAGCGTCAAATTCGACAATTAGGATTAACATTTTTGCTTAAAAATAATTGAAATTTCTAGAATTCGATTAAGACATTTTCGATAATTTTAATGTCATGCATCGTTGTAGGCGGGTCATATTCACCAATAAAAAATGTTCATATCGTGGTAGAATACCGGTTTTATGCGGGTTCAAGCTAAAAAATATCCGAATTTTGAAAATTCTGGAATTTGTTCCAGATTGTTTTGAAAAAAGGATGATCACCATAAGATTCCTTGGGTCCACTTTAGTCATAATCGATGCTAATGTGTCATAAATTAATTCTATAAAGGCCTGAAAAAATTACGACACCCACCCCCTTAAAAGTCACTTTTGACCTCAGAAATGAATTTGTCAGGTTAAATTACTTTTGGAGCCAATTCTGTAGTTCCAAAATTTCCACTGTACTTTTCGATTTCAAAAATGTTTTGAAAGTATGAATAAATTAATTTTCTGGAATAAACTCAGCCAGATATTTATATTTTCAAATGATTTTTTTCACTCAATAAGTTTGATGGGCACTTTGAATCAATGACACAAAAATCTACTTTTAATAACATACCATAAAAGTTAAAATATAAGTTGGAATTTTTTTTTCATCGATTTATAAATGTCTGGTAATAAACTCGATTGGTTATTAAAGTCAAAAAATGATTTTTATTAACTGAATATGTTCGATGGGCACTTCTAATTACTGACACGAAAATCTCCTATCGATAACGTACTATGATAGAAAAAGTGTGGGGTTTATGCACGGGCTTAAAAAGGGGCTATAAGGGATTCAACTGTTAAGTGTCTAATAACAAAGACCTACAAATACGAAGAAAAATAACAGACAAGGATAAGGCTACTTCAAGCTTGTACTAGCAAAAACAACATTGAGTAACGTATAAGAAATAAAGTCACTCAAGATGGTTTCTTAAGAAACAAAAGAAAGTTACCCGAAAATTACTTATTTATAGATCAGACATATCTGATTAGTGAACTTTTATGTTTCAAGTTCAGTTTCACCTCGACGAGGGATTTGTTGGATAAAAAATTTTATGACGTTTCAACTTTTTCGCCCCTTCGAACTCGCTCACAGCATTTTCCGACAGTCGCGAGTAGTTTGTCTCTTTTTAAAAATGCCTTTATTAACAAGATTTATTTTTTTTAAATAAAAATTATTCATTATCAATAAAATTTTCGATTTTTCCCGATGAACCTGAGTTTTTATAGAGAAAAATCCATTTCCTCAATATTACATTAGAAAAATTATTCTACAACAGGGAGAGGCGATATTGGGCATTTTCGGCAATATTTGCACTTTCGGCGATATGGGGACAGAAATTTTTTTTTCCGTTTAAAAATTAAAAACACCTGGGCGTTCAAAATTAAGTCATGATAAAAAAAGGAGTTTAGAATAGCTTTAAATGAACTCGTATACCTTATGTGTAAAATTACGTAATCGACCAAACGCAATCAAATACAAATTTAAATAAGTAGATTTGGGAAATTAAATCTTAAAATATGACGTCATTTATGACGCACTCAAAGTAATTTGATAAAATTAAAAAAATTGGTTATTTTCATGCAGTATTCAGGGCCCGATTTTGGTGAAAACATATCAGGGCTTCTCACTGTAATAGAGCAAATTATACATTTTTGAGAGCGCACTCTACCTTAATGATAAATTTGAAATAAATTAATCGGATATTCAAATTTTCTTTATTGAATGGTCATTACTGTTGTGTGGTCTTTAATATGATGATCATTACTATATGAGTACCGAATGTGTTTTAGCTTTTGGGGTTTTCTCCGGGGAGATTAAAACACCCCTTAAATAAACTAACCAAGTCGCGCTCTGATTGGTTAAGCGTGAATCTCCTCGGGGAACACCCCAAAAGCTAAAACACATTGGGTATGATAACATAACAGTGCTTTTTCCGGAAATTTAGTCGAATATCCACTCAAAATTGCTAAAATGTAGGTTCATTTCATGCAAAACAGCTAACATGCTGTTATAGTAGGTATGCCTCAGTTTCATTTAAAATTTGAACTTTCAATTATGATTCGTGCAAAATTATCTTAGAATCTAATCAATTAAATAAATTTATGTTTCGAAAGTTATTCTTAAGACGCACAAACTGCTCAATTCCTTTGAATTTTTCAGTCGGGCTAAACTTATTGTTGCGGCATGTCGTTTTAGACAGATGATGAAAATCGTGAAAATTAATCAATGTAATTTAAACAAAAGAAAAATAATTAATTCGGAAAGTGCGAAATGATGCATTGTGAGACAGATTTCAGACTTTTGAATCGATCCATAATAGTATTCTGTCAAAAAGACCCGAAAACAACCGCCTAGATTGAGCATCATGACCTGAAATTTCTAGAAAGTGTCACAAAATTTTCTCGTACAAAATTCGCCAAATACTTGAGACAATACTAATGTGACCAGTTGAAATATGAATGAATTGATATTTTAAGACATAATGGGGATGTAGCTGCAAAATGAAAGCAAATTAAAAACAATTTTAATTGTTGAAAAATCTAGCCATGAGGTGAGGAATTAAATTCGAACTATGTTGCTGTTCGGAAACCTTTGGGATGACGGGAAAAAATTTCTTTACAAATTTAAACGACATTTTGAGACATTTTAAATGTTTTTAATTAAAGCTTGTTTTTTCTTGCCACTAGGCTTTAAATGGTTGACCTTTACAAATATTTTTCACAACACGTGGTATAACTATAATTCAAATTATTATTTAAATGCAGAATTTTAACATTTATATATGCAGAATTTTATCAAAAAGTGAAATTCCCAAATTGAGTTTTTCATATTGTTTGCTTACGGCAGTCACGTGAAAAAGCTGAAAATCAGGTGTATACTCGTCTTGATAGCCTATGGTAAAAATATAATTTTGAATATATTAAGATTTTCAAGCCTCTTAACAGACGAAAACGCTTGCTGTGACCTTTTGTCACTTATACGACGAATAGAAACCAGCTTCAAAATAAATTTGCATTCTAGTTCATTACACAAGGAGAAAACTTCCTCAGAATAAATTTTGTCAAGTCCAAATTCAATTTATTTCTTGGACGTGAAAATTTATCAGACTTTCGGCAAATTGAACATTTTTTGTTATTTCTAAATTTTTCGTACTGCAAAAAACAAATATTCGTTTTGTAGATTAGAATTTGTGAAAGTAAAAAACCTTATTCAAACTGGGTAAATCAAATTTGTCCACGAGAATAAACTGTCGACGGCCAGCACCTGAAAACCAAGAAATTCAACTGACTGAAAATCTAAAACCTGACGAAATAATTAAAAGGAACAATAATCACGGTCCAGGCGAGTATTAAAAATGACTAGAACGAAAAGTGGAAATTATTTTGATTCAGTTCAAATAATTAAAATGAGTATTTCGGGAAAATTTAAAATCAGAATTAATTCGGCATAAGGAATGAGTCATAACTAGAGTTCGTACCGGGAGAATCAGGGACCAAAGTAAATTCGATAGTTATATGAAAGAACTCCTAGAGTGAATCAGAGGTAAAGAAAAATTCCACATAACAACAAAAAACAATTTGATTCACTAAGTGTCATAAAGTATTTTCAAATGAGAGTTTTTGGTCGTATTTATATTTGTTCAATCATTTCTAAAATTTAATTGAAGTTATAAGGAAATTACTCACAGTGAAATTTGCAAATCATAAAAATTTTGGAAAATAGTGTTTTCGAAGATGTTTTGAATTTTGGTTTATAAATCTTACAAAAAATGACTATTTTTTACTATGAAACCGAAATATATCATATCTTTTTAACGACCTCTTGTTAATCTAGGATGTGCGGGTTGACGGAGCCAATCCTCACACTCCTGAGATTCCTCCTAGCCACTCCTGGGGCCGCTGTTCAGCCCGCACATCCTAGATTCTAAAAGGTCGTTAAACACACACAGGCTATGTCACATATGGATCAATCAATATATATCATATGGGCAAGTTATGGATTTTTTTTTATTTATTTATCTGGTCCTGAATTTCCAAAATTTTCTTATCACAATCAAACGAAATTTGAGCAAGAAATTTGAACACTGAAAATTCTCTGCAAAATTTCTTGATATTTTCTTTCGTTTTAAAATTGTACCTTAGAATTTTAATTTCAGTTAAATTCATTGATTTTGAATTCCAAATTTTAGCCGGTTCGAACCTTAGTCATGACTTTATCTTTGATAAAGATTTTAGAAAGATCACGTGAATATCATACATTTTATAAACTGTGTAAGTGCGAAACATTAATTAAAAAAGTGCAACGTCAACGTAAAACTAGCAACAACAAAAAATAAAGTGACAAAAACAATATCACAGATTTTTTTTTATGCAATATCAACGCAAAAGTAGCAACAACAGGGTGGTTTCGTTATAAAATCGACAATATAAAATTGTTATACAGATTATGTAGAAACTTAAGGATGTGGGGCACGATAATTTGGCTCTTTTTTACACATTTTCAAGCAAAGGTTTCTGAGCAACCTGGCTTCAGAAATAATTAATTTTTTCTTTCGAATACGTAGAACAACTCTTAAGAAGTTGCCGGTACTATTCAGTGCATCTGATACCCAACTACGCTCAGAAAATGGTTTTTAGTAGGCGTCTCTAAAAAGTACTGAAAGCCTACTCCTCATTCATTTCTCATCATTTTTACTTGTTATTTGCAACTTAACTTTCAAATATAAATTCGCATCTCCGGTAAAAAATTTAGAAAATTTGCCTCTAGTGGTCAAAACAGCGTTGAAAAGTCTAACCAAATAGTTAAGGCTTGTAAAGGGATGCATCCCGACCCGATTTTCTATCCCCATCCCATTTTTCCCTATCTTTTGCTTAAACCTACGCAAAAAAGGGATGGAAAACCACGCAAAAGCCATCCCTTTTACAAGCCTGCTTAAAGCCTATGTGAGGTCAGAAAGTATGATTCAAAGTATGCTGAATGCGTGTATCCGATTGGTTAAGGTAACCTCTCTTTCCCTTCAACATATATGTTTGAGCGAATCAGCAGCTCCTATCAGCAGATGGAGATGCATTCATGTATACAGGGTGTAAGGTTTTTCCCTTCTTTTTTTCCAAATTGCATAAATTTGAATTCCACCGTTTTGATTGGTTTAACCTGAGAAAGACGTTGGTTTTTGCCAAAATTAATTGTTCTCATTAGCGGATAGCAATTTATGCAATTTGGAAAAAAGAAAAAAAAAATCTTACACCCTGTATACTTTTATGTACAGGGTGTAAGGTTTTTCCCTTCTTTTTACCTTATTTATAACAAAAAAATCGGTACATAAAATTGATACTTTCGTAAATTTTTTGAAATAGAGCGATTAATTACAGTTTACGAAAAGCATTTTTCCGTTGCAATATCCCTTTAACACATCAATGATGATCTAGGAATGTGCGGGTTAAGGAGTGTTAGGAGGGCCAATTCTGAGACGGCCACTCCTGGGAGAGCCACTCCTGGGACCGCTCCTAACACTCCGTAACCCACACATTCCTAGATCATCATTAATGTGTGAAGAGGATATTAACAAAAAAATTTCGGTGACCAAATCGATCAAATGAAGTTTGTTATTTAAAGCTCAAAATCTATACATCTTTTAATTTTTATTGAAAAAGGTTAAAACTAAATTTTATTGCACAAGTCAAATAATGTTCAAAGAGCTTATTATCACCTTAAAGTTTTCACTGCAGTAATAAGTTCAAATTACTCGAAATCAAGTCCTTCTACGTTTTTCTGCATAAGTAGAAACTGGACTGTGGCAATTACCATAAGTATAAGTCTTAATTTCTAGAGTCCCCCTTTATCAGTAAAAATAAAAATATCCTTCAAATCCGAATCCCTTTCGTCAAAGTTATTATTTTTATAATTGAACGCTCCTCAAGTCCCGATTTCAAATTAATTTTTGCCAAACACGCAATTATCCCAGATATAATATGATGACGTTTGCAAAAACCCTTAAAAATTTTGCGAGTTATTTGGTTAGCTCAGAACCAATTAGATTGTTTTCTTCAACTGTTTTTATTGAATGAAACTCGAAATTGACCGAACCTGATGTTATGAAATTATGCTCTCAAATGCATAAAAATCAATGATTGGAGCCAGTTATGTTCCTCAAGTTTACCTGATAAGTTGGAGAATTATCAGTTCTATATATGTTAGGCAAAAATTTGATGACTCTGGGGTTAAAAACTGCTGAAAATATGAGTTTTTTGAGAAATTAAGTATTTTCAATTGAATTTTATAGGCAAAATTTGATAAAAACCGGATAAAAAAATATGTAGAGGTAATCAGTAAATTACAACGAGTATTGTGGCAGAGTCAAATCTCTGATAATGATTGGTTCATTTTTGACCAATAAGAAGGTAGCATTTCATAAAAAGTTTTCGATGATTGTTTCGAAATATAGGACTCGATATAATAGGACAAACTTCGGACAGTCTAGAAATTATACCAGATATAATATGATGACGATTTCAAAAACTTTAAAAAAACTCCGCGTGTTATTTGGTTAGCTCAGAACCATTTAGATTTTGTTTTTATTGAATGGAACTCGAAATTGACCGAAACTGATGTGATGAAATTATGCTCTTTTTTATGGATCAATTTAACACTTTGGAACATGGGAGTTAATTAAGCGTGAAGTTATTTACTTTGTTTTGAGCGGTTAAATGTTGGAATTCAGATGAATGTTAGGACAGGGCCAACCTTTTTCATGGGTCAGAAACGGTAATATTACATATTTGATATTTAAAAATTAATTGTTAAGCGTAGAAAATCGTAAATCATTTTTCAAAATTCTGAAATTCAGTATTTTTTAACTCTCTCGCAATTTTTAAATGAAAACGTCTAGATGAGTCAACATATAAAGCAGAATTTTTTTTGGGAAATATCAATTTTCTGAACCTAATACATACATATATGGGACCCAAACTACTAATCTGGGAGACCTTTTTTTTGCGACGAATTTTTTAACTGCACCTGACATCCCAATTGGCTTGAAAATGCCACTGATCGGCTGGTTCGCTAACCGTTTTTCTTCGGAAATCACTGTCTCCCAGATAAGGGTTGTGTTTAATTTTGAGCTGATTTACAATAAACATTTATAATTAAGTTGAGTTAATTCTCAAAGTTAAACCTTGAAAAAGTATCTCTTTGAAATTGTTATGAAATATATTCTCTGGAGATGAAATAGACATTTACATATCATTTGTAGTGAAATATTTATATTTTGACCAAAAACACCGAAATCTAATGTGCGACAAGAAGAAGATTAGCGAAAATAAATGATAGGAGCAAAAAATGACTGAAACTTTCGCAATTTTTTTTTGATATTTAGAAGCAAATTTATTCTGCTAAGAGTTAAGTCAATCGACCAAAGTTATATAAAAAAATGGGTCTTATACCCTAAAATGTCATGAAGCGTCAATTGACTCTATTTTTGACTTCTAAAATAAAAAGCAATGTCATCATATTACTCAATTTTTTTATAGTCGACTATCTATGCAGATATAACCAACTGTGAATCAGCACCCCGAATGCAGTTGACTAATTGGCTGACCATGTTATAATAAACAAAGAATAGTCCACCTTGACCAATCATCTCAACGCATGTTGCTTTATTTGAATCGAGCTTTCAGTCAGCATTTGGGGTGAAAATCCATTGTCAATAATTGATACGATGTGCGTAATATACGGTATAGACTATATTATCACTATACCGTATAGTCTATACCAAAAATTGTTCTACGCTTTGAAGATCTGCTTGTTAATTTTTTCTGTTTTAATAAATTCATAAATGACAGAAATCAGAGACATTAATTTCATAGGAAATTGAAATGCATGCAAATAAAATATTCTCTATAAATATAACGTTTTTACTTTATACACAACACACGGAGAAGATTAATTTGTGAGGGCGGTTCTTATCACAGGTGAGTTAGAAAGAATATCAAAAGCCTTATACTTAGACAATGATTCGTATGAGTCAGTCACGGTCTCTCCCACACTTCTAATTATACAATCCTCTGATAAAACTAACCAACTTTTCAAAAATTCTCATTTATTTATACTTTGACAAAAAACGCCTACATTCAATCAAAAAGACCACAAATTTCTATTTATATCTCACTCGTGATTTATTGATGTCATTGTGTTGAAAAGGTTGTTCATAATTGTGACTCTGATATGGTTTGTACTTGACTAATTACAAGATAGAAAATATGTTTGCACGATCACTTTAGAAGGTTTTTCGTCTTCACTCGTTTACAGCCAAAAAAGCTGGAAGCGCTTAAAACTTTTACCTTCACGCTCAAAACAGCAAAATTTGCAATTTTTACTAATACTTAAAGTCGTATAAGTTGGCTTTCATTTAAGTTGATAGAAAACTCACACGAAAATTGAAGGAAATATTTTTTAAATACGTTTAATCGCAAGTTATATTTAGTCTTACCTGAAAAGGAGGGTTTAGCTATTACGACTGAAGTTCAATTTAGTTCTTACCTAAAATATAAAATGTTAAAACTGAAGTTAGAATATTAAAGGGCGTTCAATTGAAACAATTTGAACTTATCTTGTGAGCAATTATTTTATTTTGTTTAACTTACAATAATTATTTAAATTATCTTGTTGAGCTTATAATAATTATTTGAATTATTTTGTTCGACTTTTTTGAAATAATTATTTGATGATTACTTTGAAGAGTTCTTGCAAAACCGTGAATTCATTGAGTAAATTAGCAAAATATCTTTTTATCAAATAACAGAAAAATTCTGACATTATAACATTTTTTCGATAAAAATGGATCTTATCGAAAATACGAGGAACCTTCTCTCGAGTTGATCGTTCCCAAATTAGTCTGAATCGAAAGAATTGGTTTAGACCAATTTGGGTACAAGAAAAGGTTTACTCAAATTGGTTTGATCAAAATAAATTTTTTTTAAAAACGCAATGTCTTGATTATGCGTCATGAGGGTGGTCGATGAATTTCGCCGACCGCACTGGAGCACAGACTGTGCTGCACAATGATAGGCATAATTTATGCCGCATAAGTGGGGCAAAATCAATTTGCGTTTTCAGTCGTTTTGCCTACGCATTTTTTTCATAAAAATTCAATCAAAATGACCGAATTTTTCGAAATTTGAATTCTATACTAAGGGGGTTAGTTTTGCAGATAAATCTCGCGATATTGAACCCACCTATGCGGCAGAAGTGATGCCTATCACTGTGCTCCAGTGCAATCGGTGAAATTCCTCAACCACCCTTATGAGTCATAAGTTATTACGCATAATCATGACGTTGCGTTTTTCATAATATATTGGTCATTCAGACCAATTTGGGTACAAGAGTAGGTAAACCTTTTTTATACCCACTAAGGCAATAAATGCTAAGGACAAAAAAAGATGATTGGCCAGTTTTGGTACAAGAATAGGTTCCCCGTTTCACAATCGGGTCAATGAAATGAATCACCAAAATGCGTAGAATTAAATACCCCACAAAACGCAATAAATTGGGAACAAGTTGGGAGGAGTAGATTTGGGTATTCTAATCTAGAAAATGACGTCATTCATGACGCCCACGAAGTAATTTGTGATAAAAATCTTAAGAAAATTCAGCGATATTGGGTTTATTCGGCGATATTGGCACATTCAGCAATATTGTCACTGAAAGTATTTCAGCTAAAAATCGTGACATGGCGTAGGTTTTTTCGGCGATTTAGTCAAATTCGGTAATATTGGGTCAGCGATATCGGCAACCCCTCCTCTGTTTATGGTTTGTGAGTCACCAATTGTGACTCAAAATGTTTCATGTAAAATTTCAGTTAATTTTGAATGGACTATACAAATGTGATGTGGTCTTGGATGAGTGTTCAAATAAGGGTGTCCAAAGTGAATGTTATCTCGATTTATTAAATAAATTTGAGTTGTTTTATTGAAAAAAATCGATTTTGTGGTTTTGGTACAAAATGCATATAAATGCTCTTCTAACCAAAATTAATCCGTAAAATATATGATAAACAATGCGTACCCAAGTTTTGATATGGATTAATAAATTCAATCAAGTTAAAAGAGCATGGTAATAGAATTTCGTTATTATATCAACTAACGGGCTTTGTGGGTAAAAATGAGTTTGTTTGAATAAATAGTCATAAAAATCATAAAAAGTACGAGAAAATTGAGGAAACTGAGGTTGGATAGGGAAATCAAATATGAGGATTTGTGGAAATATGAGGTCAATAATGTTATTTTACTCTCGCAATTATATTGAGTTTACGAGATTTTGGTCAGAATTTATCCATACAAATTCAATAGTATATATTCGAATTTTATAATAATGCTAACTGAATAAATCGGCCACGAAATATTTTGCTCAATAATCTGGTCAAACGGCAGTGACAAATATCACTATGAATATTTATTAAAAATTAATATTAATTCGCAAAGCTTCAGGTTGACGGGGAAACAAGCAAATTTGTTTTCAAAAGTTGAGAGACTGGCAGCATTTTGAAAATAATTTTTATAGTTTAATGAATTTTTCAGCAATCGTCTAAGGAATTTTGAAAAACCTACTCAATATTTATAAATATTTAATTAGTAAATTCAATATTTTCTTTTTTTGCCATAACGCGATCAAAATTTCATGACAACGTTTTAGAGAAAACATTACTGGCAGATTTATTCGGTGAGTGTTTTTGATGAGGTTCGAAAAAACATTTCAAAAAACAATTTTACAAAGGACATGCTTTTCAGTTTGTAATCAAAAATATTTTACAAAATGAAAGCTATTTCGATATTTTGAAGTATCGAACAGTTAGCAGAAAGTCACAGGAACGTTACCGGAAAATTGCATTGAAATGGTAGGTTTGATTTCAAAAATTCATTCTCGAAAAATCATTGCAAAAACTTTATTTTTATATGGACTAAACAGTATATTTATGTTATGATTTGGCTTATCAGCTGGATTTGAGTGTTAAAAATGAGGCTTTATTAATTTATCAAGAATCTTTAATAATCAAAAAAATGTACAGGGTGTAAGGTTTTAACCTTCTTTTTTCCAAACTGGTACACTTGATTTCCGCCGTTTTGATTGGTTGTCAGAAGAGTTTTCTCAGATTCAAACCAGTCAAAACGGCGGAAATCAAGTGTAACCAGTTTGGAAAAAAGAAGGGAAAAACCTTACACCCTGTATATAAAAAATAAAAATTGACTGATCAAATAAATAATCGATTAAAATTTGGATGAGGTTGAAAAAAGGCTTTAGTGATTCTGTCTGTAAATAAGAAAAAACTTTATCATAAAAACCATTGATATTCAAATCCTCCCATATCATTTTTAAAACTTTTGAGGATAAAAACTTTTTTGATCAATTTGACTTTTTGATCAATAAATACCACTTCGTGAAAATTATGATATAAATGAATCGATGAAACATGTTCTTATATCCTTTTAACACCTTTTGCTTAATCTGAGAGATGTGGGCTAAAAAGCGGCCTCATGAGTGGCTAGGAGGGGGCTTGGAGTGTTAGGATTGGCTCCCTCAACCCACATCTCTCAGATTAAGCACAAGGTGTTAAAGGATATCCCATATTTCAAACTTTTGTTAATATCCCGGCCCTACTACTTAAAACACACTACGTTTCCTAATCAGGGCCGGGATATTAACAAAAGTGTGAATAGGGGGATAAACATTTCTTTCAGAAAATCATAAGCTTATTTCCGTCGTGTAGACATCAAGATGATTCTGACATCTTCACAAAATCGTTTTTGATTACGTCAAAAAAAGTAGGAGATTATCACATCTGGAGACTTTCGCTCTTAGAAGCTCAATTGATTTTTGTAACTCCCAGAAGGTGTTCGATAATCAAAGCGAAAATGACCGCAAAATGACCCTTGGTTACCATGTTTCTTTCACATATTAAAGGTCCGTTAAGCCAGATTTATTCAGTCTGTCAGAAATTCATAAAATAAGAGATTAGAAAAAATACGTATCATAAAAACTGCCTTGGAGGAAAAAAACGAGTTTGGTGCTTTCAATTTGCGTCATGAATCGATAATCATATCCTGGTAAGTTACGAATAAGCTTTACAATTTAAAAATCTCCCACGCGATTATGACATATATTCAGCATGAAATTTTCGGAATTTGTCGGTTTCAGGGCAAATTTTTAATAGAACGGTATTTTCAGGACAAATCCATGCGTTTCGAATATATTTTCTGTTCAAAGATTACATATAAAATGATCGGATGACAAAAATATCAATCAAATTATTTAGATCAAGGGCCCTTGGCTTAAAGATCGTGGCTATGTAAATGATGCAAAATGTAAGAATATGACTGGCTGATAGCCGATATATGAGCCGATTTCAATGGCTTATTCTGAAAAACAGCTTGTTGATTTGCTAGAAGTACGCTGCGTTGTTTGCAGCCGAGAGCTCATGATCCATATCGCCTTATCACACTTTTGTGACAATCCCGGCCCTACTACTAAAAACACAACGTTTGCTGATCAGGGCCGGGATTGTCAAAAAAGTGTTATAAAAGGATATACTGTATATCATATACAACGTTTAACAAATTGTAATCAAAAAATTCAATCTCCACATCAAAAGACAAATAACTTCTTTTACAGATTATACATTATTGAGTTATCTTGAAATTTGAAAGAAATTTTTGGGTTTTTTATAATGTTATTGGATTATTAGAGAAAACTAAAACTAGATGACTTAAACTCTTTGGCAGAGTTTTTAGAGTTCTGCGACACCTATTTGGGACGTCTTCGAAGAATTTTTCAAAAAGACATATTTTGCTAAATCATAATCGTATAAATTTTATTTTTTCTTTCCAAAAAACTGATGATTTTGAACGAAAATAGATGAAAAACGCTATTATTGAATTATTAAATTGCTTATTTTACAAAATCTAGATACAGTATTGGCGTAAGCGAAACGTAAGTTTCAAACGTTGCAAATAACGGATACTGAATATTTTACAAAATGTCTCGAAAAGGCTAAAATTCCACGTAAAATTGATTCAATATCAGATTTAATCAGCATGTTATGTGTAGTTTTGGTTATAAAAAAACGTATTATCAACAGATAAATCTCAACCAAATTCCTATATCACCCATATTATGACCTCAACGTTTTGCTGGTAGCAAAACGCAATCTTTCGTTATGAACGTTGATAGTTCCAGCATTAAGGGGTTTAATATCATAAAAATATATGGAACATTAAATGAATAAATCAGGGGGTAGTCTACGCAAAAAAAGTCGGGCTTCAAAATTAAAGATTAGTTAATCGTAGACCCGACAAAACTTTGTTTTTGTACGGTATCTGATTTTTTTTATATCTTGTAGGAAATCATAAATACAAATTATCTATGCGAAAAAATTTCACTAGGAAAGTGGTCAAAAACCCAAAACCGTTTTTGAAATTGTTTTTTGGCTTCTAATGTTCGTGATAAATTCACGAATAATTTCAAGCCAAACGATAGACAAATGTTTTTTCGAAAAATGATGATTTTTGTAAAAAAAACCTAATTGTTTCACAAAAAAAAAATCTTGGTCGATTTCAGCATAGAAACTAGAAGTGCCCGGAAAATAATTAAAATCAGAGCTGGTTGATTTCTGCCGTCCTTACCTTAGTCTCAAAGCTAAACAACAGTTAGTTTGCTTGCTAGAGGGCGCTCAAATTGAAATTTCATAAACTAATGAGTAATTTCGAATTAAAAAATGACAACAACTTTAAAAATGATCTGAATGACAAAGCAAAAGCGTTTGGATATAAGATAAACAGTCTAGCAGACAAAACAGTCTAAACCTGTCGTCTGAGCCTGGTTTTGATTATTGTATGCTTTGATTATTGACAATAATTTATTGTATACTCATTATACTTGATTTATATTCGCTTTTGTGATCTACGGTGTCTAACGATACAGGTGGAGCCTCTTAAGACGTTAGAAAACAGTACAGTGAGCCGTTAAGCGGACTTAAATCCTTCTTCCAGGCTCTTTTAAGGAGGTGCAAGGTTTTTGAAAGGATAAATTAAAAGATTAACTAACCATCAAATCAAATTAAACGTTGTGAATACGGTTGATTACCAATCACGTTTATTTTTATACATATACTGTAATGGATACCGCAATCAGATTTGATAGTCGAAATAAAACCTAGGGGATCAATAAGATAATCATGGTCGACTTTAATTTTTAAAGAACTTTATATAAGTTTCAGGCTTAAATATAAGTCTTAAAAAGTCCCAGGACAGTTTTGTGAATTGTTGGTTGTTATTGAACGTGCTTTATGCAAAACGTACGAAAAAAGCAGGTCAATTTTGCTCGAAAATGACTGGAAAAAGCGTGTTTAACTACTTTTGCCACTAAATGTTTATTTATTAGTTAAAGAAGTTGTAGCCTACAACTTGTAGGGGTGTCAACTTCATTTTTGGTCCGTTACAAATAACAACATCCCTGATATTTTACTGAGCCATTTTACTTCTAAAAAACAAATTGGGAAAAAAAATCTGAAGAATTTTTTATTTTTTAAGTAATTTCAAATCTGAACATGTGATTTTGTTGAATAGTTTACATATAAACAAATTTGTGTCTATGACTAAACCGACCACGGAGAGTGCAAAAATGTTTTCAAAAATTTAAACTACCTTGGGAAAGACAAATTCTCTTTTTTAAATCGAGCTCAGTGGCGCCGCTTGTCGAAATTAAAAAATGCGTCAATATCGATCTGGCAAATTGTTTGAATATTGCCTTTATCAAAATTTACATTGAGCCCCTTACTCCCTTATATATCAAGCTTAAATTTTGGCTTGATTTACTAAAAAACGCTTCTCTTCCGGAATTTCAGATATGATAACAGCATTTTACTATTTTCACGAACAAATCGACAGTTATAATATTAATTATTGGCAACAATAGACATTTTTTATAAAACATTGGAAATTATTTGTCGATCAGACTCGATATTTTTATCATAATAAGTCTAGTAATTTTGGACCAGTTGAAAACCTCCTGAATATAAATAATCTTAAGGAATGCTACATAAATAAAGTTAATTCATCTTTTTTTTTTCGATAATTGTAGGACTTTATTGAAAAGATTTGAAGTACAAGAAAAATAAAATGCAGTCCCATAACCTAATCACCCCGTTCCTTTAACCGAGGTGATTTTACGACTTGAATTGCATTTTCATATTTTATATTAGTATTTTAAACCATTCGGAATTCGAATTTTCAAATAGTAATTATATGCAAAAACCAGAATGTAAAATATGTGTGGGTCATTTTCAGAGTAAGTTTTTATTGTTATTTCAAATCTAGTTGATTTCGACCAGTTAGAATTCGACTTTTCAAATAGTAATTATATGCAAAACCAAAATGTAAATTTATCTGTAGCTCACTTTCAAACTCGGTATTCATGTTCATTATAGATCTAGGTATTTTCGACCATTGCCGAGTAATATTTCGACTGTATTCAAAACTGAAACTTTCCAGATTTGTTATATTGTATTTCTCGGTAGCTATATCTAATCAAAACCACAACTTCGCATTTAATCCCAATTTTCAAGAACGAACCGATTTATGATTCGTATATTGTTTTAACAAATCAGTTAGAAAGTATTCATTTTAGTATGTTTAATATAAAACGATTATTTTCATTTCGACGTTTCGGGCCTGCTTACTCTACAAACCTTTTTTTGACCGTGCGAAATTGATATTTATAATCCAAATTATTTTTTAGCATTGGATCAGACGTGTCCCAGTGATAAGTAATCTCTTGTTAAAAAAACAGAAAATTAGCTGATATTGAAATTTTCCGCTTTGTGTAAAATTTTATCTAAAGTTCACGCAAATTTAAAAGCTGTCAAGAATTTTCGTCTGAAAATTTTTGTCTTAGCATTAAAACAATCAATGTTGATCTTCACCCCGTATATTGTCCTGAAGCGTGAATCAAATGATGGTATATTCGTGAAGATGATTGGCTGAAATGAACTCCCTTTTGCTTCTGCATATCATTTTCAGCGAAACAGCCGACTGCTTTTATTGCACCTTATTAACCAAAATTTTAATCGGGCTTACCGACCGCAATCAAGGTGGTAATCGATTCAGAAAAATCTTTTAAAAAGTTTGTGAAAATTTTTAGATTCGAGAATCCACAAATTTTCTCAAAAATACTTTTTTTTTAGATTTTATTGCGTGGGTTTATAGCTAAGCGTTAAGATTTTGGGTACTATAATATCATACAAAATGCTTTGAATCTAGCCTCAAATCACATCGAGTCTCGACAATTCACTTTTTGTCTCGAAGCTTTCTGAAACAATCACGGGGTACAGGGGATGACTTAAAATTGATTCAAGTACAGTTACAAGTTTATTTACAGGTATATTTTTGTCAAACTCAAATATGCGTTCCTTTTTTCGGGAAATTTTAAGGTTTAACCTAAAATGCTTAATTAATGATTTGATTTATTTTGCATTCCTGGCAGTTTCTTACGGATCGCTAATTATACTGCTGGTTTCTTAAATTCAAGTTCTCGATTCAACGTGATATGTGACTGAAAACTATTAAAATTATGCATTTTACACCAAAGTACGGTTTTCGTAACGTACAAAAAATGTAATTTTCTTGAGAAATATATTTTGACGATTACAAGGATAAAATTTCTCAAGGTCTAATGAAATTCCACTCGAAAAATTTTGACATTTCATGTGAAGTTTAACTTGTAAATCATCGGAAGTTAATGACTCAGTTCAATCAAAATTATTCAATAAAAATTAAGTTTTATTTTACATTTTGAGCTTTATATATTGATCTTAAATTATTCTTCATGAATTTAAGGATAACTTTTTTGCATTTCCCATGAACTAAAAAAATATGAACGTCAAAATTATACAATTATAGTACAGGGAAGGCTTATATCGCCAAAGGTTTGGAGATATTGGCACTTTCGGCGATATGGGAACAAAAATAAAGTTATTTGTTAAAAAATTGAAACTGTGTAGTCGTTGGAAATGACGTCATAATTCTGAAAGTTTTTTAANAAAGAGAGATACGCTCGAATGGTTTCACTGACCAATATAACTATGCGTTTATCAACATATTATGATCTTTGATAATTTGAGTTAAACCTTTATTTTTCAATTTAAGCTTTAGAAAATATTTTCGCTAAAAACATTTTATCAAAAATTCAAACTCTTGGATTAAAAAACCAAGAAATTTCCGAGTTTTTGATTGCACCTGACTTTCCTTTTGGCTTGAGATTGCCACTGATGGCTGATTCGCCATTTTTTTCTTTTCAAAATACGGTCTTCTGGACTGAGCTTGTACGAACAAATGATGCTCACAATTAGCAGTTTTAATTTCACAAGGACAAATTTCAAATAACCATTTCCTGAATTCTATCACAAAAAATCAATGTTACTTTGATCTCTTCGGAGCACACGAGTTAATTCCTATCGTTTCTTATCAAACTACAGATTTGTGGCATGGTGTGTAATTGCACCAAATTAAACGAATTATAAAATCAGCACGCACTTAAACTTATAAGAGAAAAAACAGTAATTATCAAAAACATTTTTTGGTTCCGTGATAACTTATCAATAACTCGGCGGGAAAGGATTATAATCCTAATTAGCCAAAATCTCATATATTGACAATTTTTTAGAAGTCCTTTCTATTTACCGTAAAATTCTAGAGTGAAACCTAATTAAAAGAATCAAATTAAATTTAAGAAAAAAAGTGAAAATGTGTAAGCTCATATCCACTTTATTGCTCGCTATTTCCCTAACTTTTTGCGACAAAATTTTGACGTAAAAGATATTATTGGCTTTCTTTACTGAAAATTTATTCTGAATAACCACAAAGCTCAAAAATCGTTCATTACACCTTATCCATAAAATCTGTCGAAAATCTGCCATTCATGTTTCGACTTGGTTTCCCCAAACTCGGGTAAACGACCAATAACTGACAATTTAACCACTAGAATGAAATATTTTATTTTTATTTTTTGTCCAAAATAACGTATAAGGATCGTCAGTATTACCACAAATGTTTTTGAGTTTATTTGCAAGAGCTTGATAAAGTGAGTTTTTATCGCGGTGAAGCATACTGGACGTGTTGAACAGGCTTTGAAAATATTTTAGACGTTTGTTTTCTGAATTAGAAGTAAAAACGTTTAAAAAAATATTTTTATCGCCCGTTTTCAACATACTATTAAAATTACAAAAATATTATATTATAATTCAAATTTTAAAAATCGGAAACGATAATTTTCATTGTTAGTTGGGTTTTACAATTTTATAAATTTTTTTGAATTTTCACGTCAATTTCGAAAGTTATACCAATTTTGGTTTTAAAAATTAAGCTCAATTGAGCTGCTCAATTAAGATTGATCCGAAAATGATCGCATTGTGCCAGCATTTTACACCTACAACCAATTTTCAAAGTCTTGAATTCAGACTTAACTGTGAACTTTTGAATGACAACTTTTGGACATCTTCGAAAATTATAAAAAAATTTCGCTACTATAAACTTAAATTTTCAAGAAAAATGTTTTTTCCAGTTGACATTTACCAAATAATTGAGTCAAATTCTAAATTTTTGAAAATAAAAACTTTTTTTTTTATGTTTGACAGCGAAAAAATTGTAAAATAATATTGAGTCAAATTCAAGTTTCTTTCCGAATTTTTTTTAATTATTTTAACAGTGGTTTAATTTTGATCTAGATTATTATTAATTATTCCAAAATAACAAAAAAAAAATTCTCACATAAAAACTTACATGTATATTCTCAATGTTTTAGCAAAACCAAGAAACTTTTTTTCAAGCGTGTAATTTTTTCAACGAATTTCGAAGGCATAGATTAGTTCAAATTTGAGTTATGATTATTCTCGAGTAAAATTTTTATTTATGCTTAAAGTTGTCAGAATTCGTTCAAACATTCTATTCAAAACTGGCAGTGTTGTGATAAGAGCCCAAGATATTTTTAATTCTGATTCTCGTGCATAATTTTTTTTTTAAAACAGTCTTCACTTTGAAAAAAATGGCAGGAACTTCCGCTATGTTTTCCAGTTGATGACAAATGTCAATTTCCTTAAAATAAAGTTTCAATTTTTTTCCTGTTTATCAGTTGATTAACTGCAAAATCTAGAGCTAAAATTATAGTTTGTAAATGAATGAGCTTAATATTTTATGACTTGATTATACAAGGGGAGGCCCCATATTGCCGAATATGCCAATATCGCAATATAATCTACGCAATTTGACGATTTTTAGCCAAATTACTTCCAACTCCCATATCGCCGAATTGCGTGAGAGTTTGAGGTATTTATTACAAATTTCTTTCGGTGCGTTATGAATGATGTACTTTTCAAAAGGTTGAATTTTGTTGGGTGGAATATTTAATTTTCGCATTTTGTTGATTTATTTCATTTGAAACACATGTTGAACTATTTATAAAATTAAAAAACTTTCAGAATTATGACGTCATTTCCAACGACTACACAGTTTCAATTTTTTAACAAATAACTTTATTTTTTGTCCCATATCGCCGAAAGTGCCAATATCTCCAAACCTTTGGCGATATAAGCCTTCCCTGTACTATAATTGTATAATTTGGACGTTCATATTTTTTTAGTTCATGGGAAATGCAAAAAAGTTATCCTAAATTCATGAAGAATAATTAAGATCAATATATAAAGCTCAAAAATGTAAAATAAAACTTTAATTTTTATTGAATAAATTTTGATTGAACTGAGTCATTAACTTCCATGATTTACAAGTTAAACTTCAATGAAATGTCAAAATTTTTCAAGTGGAATTTCATTAGACTTGGAGAAATTTTATCCTTGTAATCGTCAAAATATATTCTCAAGAAAATTACATTTTTGTACGTTACGAAAACCGTACTTTGGTGTAAAATGCATAATTTAATAGTTTTCAGTCACATATCACGTTGAATCGAGAACTTGAATTTAAGAAACAGCAGTAATAATTAGCGATCCGTAAGAAACTGCCAGGAATGCAAAATAAATCAAATCATTAATTAAGCATTTTAGGTTAAACCTTAAAATTTCCCGAAAAAAGGCAGTTTCTTACGGATCGCTAATTATACTGCTGGTTTCTTAAATTCAAGTTCTCGATTCAACGTGATATGTGACTGAAAACTATTAAAATTATGCATTTTACACCAAAGTACGGTTTTCGTAACGTACAAAAAATGTAATTTTCTTGAGAAATATATTTTGACGATTACAAGGATAAAATTTCTCAAGGTCTAATGAAATTCCACTCGAAAAATTTTGACATTTCATGTGAAGTTTAACTTGTAAATCATCGGAAGTTAATGACTCAGTTCAATCAAAATTATTCAATAAAAATTAAGTTTTATTTTACATTTTGAGCTTTATATATTGATCTTAAATTATTCTTCATGAATTTAGGCATAACTTTTTGCATTTCCCATGAACTAAAAAAATATGAACGTCCAAATTATACAATTATAGTACAGGGAAGGCTTATATCGCCAAAGGTTTGGAGATATTGGCACTTTCCGGCGATATGGGAACAAAAATAAAGTTATTTGTTAAAAAATTGAAACTGTGTAGTCGTTGGAAATGACGTCATAATTCTGAAAGTTTTTTAATTTTATAAATAGTTCAACATGTGTTTCAAATGAAATAAATCAACAAAATGCGTAAAATTAAATATTCCACCCAACAAAATTCAACCTTTTGAAAAGTACATCATTCATAACGCACCGAAAGAAATTTGTAATAAATACCTCAAACTCTCACGCAATTCGGCGATATGGGAGTTGGAAGTAATTTGGCTAAAAATCGTCAAATTGCGTAGATTTTATTGCGATATTGGCATATTCGGCAATATGGGGCCTCCCCTTGTATAATCAAGTCATAAAATATTAAATCTCATTCATTTACAAACTATAATTTTAGCTCTAGATTTTGCAGTTAAATCAACTGATAAACAGGAAAAAATTGAAACTTTATTTTAAGGAAATTGACATTTGTCATCAACTGGAAAAACATAGCGGAAGTTCCTGCCATTTTTTTCAAAGTGAAGACTTGTTTTATAAAAAAAAATTATGCACGAGAATCAGAATCTAAAAATGATCTTGGGCTCCTTATCACACACACTGTGCCAGTTATTGAAATAGAATGTTTGAACGAATTCTGACAACTTTAAGCATAATAAAATTTACTCGGGAATAATCATAACTCAAATTTTGAACTAATCTATGCCTTCGAAATTCGTTGAAAAAAATTACACGCTTGAAAAAAAGTTTCTTGTTTTTGCTAAAACATTGAGAAATACAGGTGTAAGTTTTTCCTTCTTTTTTCCAACTGGTTACACTTGATTTCGCCGTTTGATTGGTTGTCAGAGAGTTTTCTCAGATTCAACATCAAAGGCGGAATCAAGTGTAACCAGTTTGAAAAAAGAAGGGAAAAACTACACCTGTAAGTTTTTATGTGAGAATTTTTTTTTGTTATTTTGGAAATAATTAATAATAATCTAGATCAAAATAAACACTGTTGAAAATAATTAAAAAATTCGGAAAGAAACTTGAATTTGACTCAAATTATTTTACAATTTTTATCGCTGTCAAAACACTAAAAAAAAGTTTTTATTTTCAAAAATTTAGAATTTGACTCATATTATTTGGTAAATGTCAAACTGGAAAAAACATTTTTCTTGAAAATTTTAAGTTATAAGTAGCGAAATTTTTTTATAAATTTTCGAAGATGTCCAAAAGTTGTCATTCAAAAGTTCACAGTTAAGTCTGAATTCAAGACTTTAAAAATTGGTTGTAGGTGTAAAATGCTGGCACAATGCGATCATTTTCGGATCAATCTTAATTTGAGCAGCTCAAATTGAGCTTAATTTTTAAAACCAAAAATTGTATAACTTTCGAAATTGACGTGAAATTTCAAAAAAATTAATAGAAATTGTAAAAACCCAACTAACAATGAAAATTATCGTTTCCGATTTTTAAAATTTGAACTTATAATATAATATTTTTGTGAATTTAATAGTATGTTGAAAACGGGCGATAAAAATATTTTTTAAACGTTTTACTTCTAATTCAGAAAACAAACGTCTAAAATATTTTCAAAGCCTGTTCAAACACGTCCAGTATGCTTCACCGCGATAAAAACTCACTTTATCAAGCTCTTGCAAATAAACTCAAAAAACATTTGTGGTAATACTGACGATCCTTATACGTTATTTTGGACAAAAAAATAAAATAAAAATATTCATTCTAGTGGTTAAATTGTCAGTTATTGGTCGTTTACCCGAGTTTGGGGAAACCAAGTCGAAACATGAATGGCAGATTTTCGACAGATTTTATGGATAAGGGTGTAATGAACGATTTTTGAGCTTTGTGGTTATTCAGAATAAATTTTCAGTAAAGAAAGCCAATAATATCTTTTACGTCAAAATTTTGTCGCAAAAAGATTAGGGAAATAGCGAGCAATTAAAGTGGATATGAGCTTACACATTTTCACTTTTTTTCTTAAATTTAATTTGATTCTTTTAATTAGGTTTCACTCTAGAATTTTACGGTAAATAGAAAGGACTTCTAAAATAATTGTCAATATATGAGATTTTGGCTAATTAGGATTATAATCCTTTCCCGCCGAGTTATTGATAAGTTATCACGGAACCAAAAAAATGTTTTTGATAAATTACTGTTTTTTCTCTTATAAGTTTAAGTGCGTGCTGATTTTATAATTCGTTTAATTTGGTGCAATCACACCATGCCACAAATCTGTAGTTTGATAAGAAACGATAGGAATTAACTCGTGTGCTCCGAAGAGATCAAAGTAACATTGATTTTTTGTGATAGAATTCAGGAAATGGGATTTTGAAATTTGTCCTTGTGAAATTAAAACTGCTAATTTGTGAGCATCATTTGTTCGTACAAGCTCAGTCCAGAAGACCGGTATTTTGAAAAGAAAAAAAGGCAAATCAGCCAATCAGTGGCAATCTCAAGCCAAAAGGAAAGTCAGGTGCAATCAAAAACTCGGAAAATTTCTTGGTTTTTTTATCCAAGAGTTTGCAATTTTGATAAAATGTTTTTAGCGAAAATATTTTCTAAAGCTTAAAATTGAAAAATAAAGTTTAACTAAAATTATCGAAGATCATAATATGTTGATAAACGCATAGTTTATTGGTCAGTGAAACCATTTCGAGCGTTCGATGTTTGCCTGGGCGAATCGGTCAAAAAAATAGTGTAAGTTACCAGCCACATGCAAACCACGCAAATAATGATTTCTTAAATTAAGGATATTAAACTTTTCGAGCCTTAATTTCACCATTAAAAAAAAATGAAAAAACAGTATATCTTTTATTGGTTTTCACCAATTTGTTCAAAATTTCACAAAAAAATTTTTACTTACTCATTTTTAAATTTAATTTAATTTTCGAAATCCTGTACTAAATTTTTCTAAGTTCCATTTCAGCTTATTTTTGACTTAACGTTAATTCTCGTACATATGTAACGTAAAACATGTGTATTTCCTTAAATCTTTCTAGCTGATTTCCCTCTTCCTTCAAATCATAAAAATTTGAGTAAAATGATGTCAATTTTCAGGAAGAAATCAGCGCGGAAATATGAATTGGAAATACCTGTCAGAGAACAAGTAATTGAATACGGTATTTTCCTAGGAAAGATGAAAACCTAGTCTTTATTTAACGTGAAACATATTTTAAGGAAAAATTGTTTGACGTCACAAAAATTATTGTTAATGAATAAATAAGTCATAAGTACAATGAAGATTACAGGCGCTAGAGAGCAATTCAAGTTAATTTGGTTTCTTTTTGCAATTTTATATTCTTGAAGGCTGCAAATGATAAAATGTTTATAAAAAATCATATTTGGTGTCAATTTTCACCGATCAGAAGTCAGTTTCAATAAATAAATTTTTCAAAATCAAGTTTATTCTTCAATTAAGCGTCAATTTACAGGTGACATGTGCAAAAATTGCGTTAAAAATCAGTCAAAATTTAACATCAAAGGTAAAAAAATTGAAACGTTTCATAATTTTGTCGAACTCATCAGACTTTTGTAAAAGAAAACTGGTCTTTAAAATATATACGTAAGAACCTTTATTTCTCGTGAAATCGATTACAATTCACGTCACTAATATGCCCCCTTGAAAATTCAACGTTCAGTCTTTCCTAAATAGCATGATAGATCTAAGCCCTTTGATCAAAATATCAAAACTCCAAAATTTAAACTTTAAGATTCTCAAAATTACGAAAAAAAACTTTCCCAGACAAAACTGGGTTGAGCTACGAGTTGAAAATGACGTCAGAAAAAGATCCGGTTCAACTTAAGAAAACTGAAAAAATCATGTTAACCCCCACGTGGGCGACATTGTTTCAACGACAGATTCTGTGTCACATTGACCCCCCACATTTTTACGATTGTGCATAAGTAATAATAATTTTCATGCGGTGATAGTTGTCTCTGGGAATATAATATATTTTTTGATGACAATATCAAGAAATATTAATTGTTGCAAAAAAAAATAATTATGTTTGTGTGCTCAGAAATCGACTATATCGGTTTTAGTCCACCGTTCTACTTTTGGTTTCTTCGCCACTTGAAACTAAGGCGGTAGGTTTTTTCACTTCTTGAAATCTCAAGTTTCATTTCAAGAAAATATAATTTTTCAAAAGTTATTCATAAAAACTATTGAATATTTTCACGAAATTTTTTTTTCATAAATAAATACTGATTTTTGAAAATCATTATTATTGCGGGTAAATGTTTATAAGACCATTTTATCGCGTACATATTTTTGCTCGGAAGGCCTATAGGTACATCGCGTGCAAGTGAGGGTTAAGTAACTGACGAGACCTTTAAATCAGTTCTCTTCATCGGTTTAACATATTCTTTTGAAGTAACCAGAAAGAGTTTTGGATCCGGTCTAGTTTGAGAAACACGTAAGAGGTTCAAAAAACTATTTTTGGATAATTTGACATGATTTTTATTTGATTCTGGATTTAAACGATACGCATATTTTTGTAAAATATCATCAGCCTAGATTTTTAGGCTTTCTTATCAACGTTTTTTAACTGATCTAGTCAAAAATGACGCGCTGGCTTCAAACTCTTGATTATCTCAAAATGTCAAAATGCATGTTAAAATTCCAAATATTTAAATATCTTCAGTTCTCAATTTTGCCTCAATTTGAATCGGTTGCTGAGAAACGGGGTTGAAGACTTGGTGGACTTACATAAAAAATAAAATATTGAAAAGATGGGCGTCACATGTGATTTTTTTTTATGTCTTTGGGAGATTTGCTTCAAACCATAAAATGAGTCATAACCACCTAGACTATTCAATGAAGGTTAATTTCAACGTGCACACATAACTCATGTGTATAACTGTATGTAGATTGTAATTTCAGAGTCGATTTATGACGCATTTCATGTTTCCAAGCGAATCTCCGAAAAAAAAGAAAAAAACAAATTTTTGGAATACGATTTCCGATACGTATGGAGGCGTTTCCTAGCTGAAGAAATTGTAGGTGTCTACAATGTGTGAATTTAATGACAATGTATCCTCAAAATTTTCCTTGAAAAATATGGACAAAGTATCCCGAATATAACATACGAAAAATATTGATCGAAAATTAAACTAATCGTTCAAAAACAGATATGAATAGCTTATTTTAGTTAGTAACGTAAAATTTCGAAAATCTTATTATCTAATAAGATTTTCTTTGCAAACCCACTTTCCTTTGTAAATGATCCTTGTTCTATTTTTCCGGAAATTTAATTCTTTTTAAGCCTTATAACATTTTCACAATGAATTGGTATTTTTAGCCATAACTGAATCTTAAACAAGATCTAATAATCCATATCTAATGAAATAACCCAAAAGTTTAAAACGTGAAAAAAGCAGAAAAATGCGTTTCGAATTGAATTAGCCAATCACCCTGTAATCTTTGAAACTCAGGAGATTCAAAAATTTCACAAAGAAGATGTGTCAACATAATACGATAAGGTCGAAAGTCTTCTTTAAGTTAATTTTTCAAAAGCCATACCAATGCGATTGAATTCGAATTTGATCAATAAACTGAAAGTTCAGAATAAAATTTTTCGAAAATTTATTATGTGATTATTTAATTCACATGTATCCGTTGGAGTTAACACACAGTCAATATATCGTACATTTTTCATTTTAATTATTGATCAAACATCTTTTTTCTAGTGTGAATTACACTGTAATCGACCACTTTTCATTACAACTCCATTTCTTACTTGACCCGATGTGGGATTTTTTTTAAAGGCAATATTTATAAACTTCAGACATTTTCGGGTGTAATGCACTAATTAGTGGGAGAATCATTATCCACATGAAAAAAATTCTCTAATATGAAAGTTTTTTTTCATGAGAAATTAAGAAAAACAGCTTTTTAGGAAAAAAATTGACCTTCAATTGAGTTTAAATAATCAAAAATGTTCTGAGTTTCAAAAGTAAAGTAGCCTATTACACCCGAAATTTTATATTGATTTTTTGAAAAAAATAAAAAAATTCATAAATGGCACAAACCGGTGTCACAAGCAAGTGTTGTAAATTTTATCAGTAGTTCAGAAACAATATTCGCTTGACGTTTCCATCGATTGAAATACGGAAATCAAATAATACTATAAAATTTCATATGTGATTTGGCTTTATTTTTTAAGGAGATTTCAAAAAACCAATAATAAAAATTTTTGGACTTGATTTTCATAATATTTCTAAAAAGTCGACAACAAAATGACAAATAAACATTTCATGATTTTTCAAACAGCAGTCAGAAAATATGTAAACATGCATGAAAAAGTAAAAGTGTCTTTTTTTCGTTTTTATTCACAAATTCAAAAAATTTATCAGAAAAAATTTTGGACTAAAAATGCTTAAAATTTTCATAATGCTTTGAATTTTTTATAAATTTTACGAATTATAAAATAAAAGTTTGAACTCAAATCGTTCCTTAAATAGATATAATAATGATTTTAATGAGCTGTACACATTTATTTTGGTTCAGCTAACGATAATAAGCACAAAAAAATAACCAACTAATTATTTTCGTAAATTAAATTGACGCCAGTCCGCCACATCGCTGCTACCCCTTAAATATATTTATAATATGTTTGATTTTCTAATCGAAAAGGTTAACTGTCGTAATCGATAAGGCATCCGACTTTCAAGAAAGGTTGAATCAAGCACTGTCAGCTGAACTCGAGTCTCATTTTTTTTTCTTATTGTTTTAGTTTTATTTGTTATCGATTTATTGTTATCGATGTTTGTCAGATCTAACAATAATTCAAGAATAATTTTTAGAAAAAATGTTTGACCACGATGGGACTCGAACCCACAATCTTCCGATTCGAAGTCGGACGCCATATCCATTAGGCCACGCGGCCGGTCAAAGAACCTCCTAGGCTAGGTTGGTTTGAAATGATACGTTCTATTTTAGAGATTAAACTTGAGAATGTAAAGTACATTTTAAGTCTTAAGATCGTCCCGTAGGTGACGATATGAGATCCTTATCACTGTTCATTGTGTGGCTAAGCTATAAGAACTGCAGGATGTTCATTTGCATTTTAGAACTTTTTGCCCAAGGGTTAAATCTCCTTAAAGTATATCGATTATGATAGCTTTTTGCTGAAAACAGTATCCGGATAATACACTTCTCGCTAAGTTTGAGCTTATTCCGATATGAATTTAATTATAACATATGCAAAATTAAAACATAGTTTCTAATGCATTTAATGCATGACAAGGAAAATTCAATCGGGAGGGTTGCTTCAAATAGGAAATGCGTCATAATCACCCTGAATCCTCGGCCATAACTTCCAACCCACATACATCACTTATTCATTACTTGTGTGTAGGTTGTTAATTCACGGTCGGAGAGTCGAATTCTGTAGCATTTCATGTTTCGGAACGAATCTCTCAAAAAGAGATGGAAAAATTTGAGAAAAAAATTTCGATATGTTTTGAAGTATATCGACTATGATAGCTTTTCGCTGTTAACAGTATCCGGATAATGCACTTCTCGCTAAGTTATAGCTAATTCCTACATGAATTAAGTTGTACATTTGCAAATGTAACATGAAATGTGTCTAAAACCCTTGACTACTCGACAGTGAATTTCGACCCACACACATCACTCATTTGATTTACTTGTGTGTTTTAATTATTTTGTGTTATGACTCAGTTCATGTTTTGAAGCGAATCTCTCAAAAGTAAAAAAAATGTTTTCCATGCTATTTTAAATGAATAATGATAGCTTTTCGCTGAAAACAGTATCTGGATAATAAACTTCTAGCTAAATTTGAGCTAATTCCTCCATAAACTTAATGTTAACATTTGCAAAATTAGAACATAGTTTTCTAATGCATCTTGGAGCCAGTTTTTAGACCAGCTAACAAATGACGGTCGTTTTAAGTCGAATTTATCGGTACTTAGTGGGCGCTCAATCTCAGAGATAGAAAACGTATCAAAAGGAACTTTATATTCAGAGGACCTAATCCAAGATGTGATTTTCGTATAGAAAAATATTTTTAACGTGGAAACCGGAAACGGAAATGTCGTTAATACATCAGGTACGTATTTAAAGTACCGCACAAAATTAAGAAAAATGTAACTTCACATAAGCAAATTTTTCCCAAACTTATAAATCAGCTGATGCATCAAGTAATTATTCGAACCAAATTTTCAAAAATCGTACTTAAAAAATATTTCATTTTTTTTTCGGTAATTTAACAGCGCACTAAATAACAGCATAGCCTCAATAATCACATGACAGTATAATTAAGAACTATCCGGTTTGCATCAGGTTAAAAAAAGACAGGTTGAAGAAATAGATTTTTTGTGACGAGAAATTTCTAGGGTTAATACTCTGTCTATATCATACGTAAGATGTAAATATGTGGAAAATATATTGCATTCAGCGTGAATACGGAGCCGTAAACTGTCGTGAATACTTCTCTATGATTTTTTTAATTCTCTTTTCAAGATATTTACGCGGAAATGCGGTACTGTTTACTTGAAATAATGTGACGACATGTCTTAGCATCTTTCGTTGTCAAATAAATCTACCATAATTACAAATAATGTGAGCTACGGTTGACAAAAGTAACCACATTTAACCACACAAATTACCAAAGGTCTACTCGACACGTTATATTTCTGGCAATTTGAAAATTTAATTTTAAGAAATTTTATTAACCCCCTCACACCAAAAGCTTATTCGTGCGGTTTAAACAGTAAGTGACTTGTAAAGGCACTCATCACCAGTTCGTTGTGACAAAAGCTGTCGAGTTGTTTTTACCATACACACACTGTATTCATTTTAATTTGATCTCAAAAACTAGCAATTGTTTTTTCGTGATAAGCGCTTAACTTTCTCAAATCAATTGGCTTTGAAATGTTAGGGAATTTTTGATACTTTTCGGTTCGAGGAGGTTAATTGACGAGTAATTCATATTTTTTTGATGATATTTGATGAGAAACATAACGCAATTAGCAGTCTAAAATGACAACCTCATTCGATTTTAAGAGTTATTTTGGAGAAAAGATCTTATCACTTACGGGAATTTATTTTGATCTCTAAGAACTCGGTTCAAGTTCAGTAAAGTGCTTACTCAGATTTTAATGATAATGCCAAAAATTAACATTTCACTATTAAAATTAACTACTGCGAATATGACGCCAACGACAAGAATTTTGCGTTTACTAAGCCACTTTTGAGAAAATTGCGTGAATCTCGTCGTCGAATTATATTTAAAATCATTAAGGATCGTCAGGACTCGTTGAGGCAAGCCGTCTAGGAGTGGTAGATATCGCTTTATTTTGTCTATGCCTATTTATTTGAAACACGTTAGTTACATTGACGATATTATTATGAATTTTAAAAGCTGGGTTTTCTGATTTCACATAAAAATATGGCATACTTTGAATGGCCTGTAATCCTTGATATTACGTCTAAATTTGCATATTCACTACCCAATTTTTTTATTAGCTGTCTTTTAATTAATTCGTGCGGTTTAAGTCGGAATCTCTCGAAAATTTAAGAAGCTTAAAATTAAGTTTCCGCCCTTTATTACGAAAAATACTCATTTTATAGATTACTTTTTTAAAGGTCTATGAAAAAAGTGTGAAAAAAAGTTCACCATTCTGTTTTCAAATTTCATGTCAGATTTCAAGAAACAAGATTTTTAGATAGGCCTGCTTAATTTACTATTTATTTAAGTTTTTTGAAAATTGATGTTTTTGCAAAACGCTAACTTTTTATTCACCATGGGAGCCCGTTTTGGCAGTAATCAAAGTTTAGAAAATCCGTTTGTCAAACATTTTGTAATAAAATAGGAAATAATATTTTGAACATTGTCACATAAAATGTCACACAAGGTCCAGAAATAAACCTTTTGCATAATCAAAGTTCTAATGAATTATTCAATCAGGATAATAAAATATTTTGTTTCAGATCATAATTTTAGAAGGCATCATTATGGCGTTGTGAAATACTATTCAAAAATTTCGTGTACATCTATAACGATGCCCGGGTTCATATAAAGTCTTTTGTTGGTTTCATTCTGATGAAAAACCATCTTGGGACACGAACCGTTGATAATATCTAATCCAACTAAAATACACTCTCCAATTTTGCACCTACGCACACAATCATGCCACAGATATACAAATGCAGCAGGGTCGGCTACAATCTACATTTAGAATTATCAAAATTAACGTGACATTACGCAATTGTTGTCTCAAAATAATTTTTCATCAGAATAAAAAAAGTTATGACTTTGGGCATCGTAATCGATTTAAGAAAAATAAAAATTGCTTACATTTGTATGATTAATTGAAAAATTATTTTAAAATGAACAAAAAAATGTCGATGCCCGAGTCCAAAAACACTTTTATCGTGATAATTTTCCACTTACCATGAAATTTGACATATTTCACTTTTTGAAACAGTTAAATTCCAATCTTTGCATTTCTGCAATTTATAACGTTGATAAACACTAAAAAAGGTTAATTTTGATCTCAGTTACGTTTTTCGATAAATGACTCAATCATTTTTTGAAGAAAAAAGCCCGATGGAAGAAAATAAGAATTTTCAGACTTTGTCATCTTTATCGATATACAGTTTGTCAGATTTCAGCTAGCAAAACAAGCTCAAGAGATCAAACGAAACTGACAAATGAGAAGTGAGATAAAAGATTAATATCACAAGATTTTGAAACGCGATCCAATCATCTTGCGTATCAAGCGCTTTCTCAAGTTTTCTTCTCAAATTTGAGGACTCCCACGCTTTATATGCGGGCTTTCCTTAATCATGATGTAGCTAATTCATTAAAAGTTTTAATATAACAGCTACGTTCGAATTTAGAACGCCCTTAAATTATGATAGATCGATTATTGCACCTGCATGGGTCAATTCACGAAATTAAGATTATTTTCACGAATTTAGATTGCGAAATATTGACGAGTTGATTTCTTGATAAACTCAAACTTTCTTGAACCTGCAACAAATTATTAAAGTCAATGTTTTTCGAGTCCAAATAAGGCATTTTTTGCCTTATCTGTTTGATTTTACGTAATACTTTACGATTAACGATACTGAAAATTAATGGATTTGATAATATATGATTAAAAAAATATATTTTTATTGTATATCAACCAGTCTGATTAATTTTGAGCTTAAGTGATCGCTAAAATTTTCGAATTTTTTCAGCTCGGGGTCGAGAATTGACCAAAAATTGTAGAAAAAACCTTACAAATAAATTTCTATTGTAAATTGAAAATTTGCTCACAAGATATTTCCGAAAATTATCAAAAATTTCTTACCGTATCGTCTTGGAGACCATTCGGTTAATTTGGCCTTTCGAGCAAGTTTTTGCCATTTTCCATAAACGAAATCGGTAAAAGCTCCAATATCATCAATGTCGGGACGTGCGGCTCCAGCAGGGACTAATTACACGCGTTCAATTATCATTAGTTAAAATAGCTAATAAAACAATTCAGAATAAATTTTGACCTAAAAGTTTACTCTTTTCAATTTTTTTATAAATGACCATAAAAGTCACCGCAAAAAATGCAAGAGTCAGTATAATTTATGAAAAATGATGGATTCTGCTGAGATAAGCAAAAAAAATAAGCTCACGACTCGGGCCTCGATTATTGGCCAATGATCATTCAATTTTTTTGAACACTTACTGTGTTTGAACTTTAAATATTTTGGTTGGCGGAAAGTAAGTTTTTGCAAGAAGTGTAAATTGAGACAAAAAATATGGATCAACCGCCCTCAGAGTACAAATCCTAATTATTTGAAAAAATTCGAAATCTGAACATTTGATTGGTTGATAATTTCCTAATCTGACCAATGAAATCCGCTTATTCTTTATTAAACGGTTTTGATTGGGTGCTAATATCTTGCGTTGTTTGTATCGTTCAAATAGTTAGGATTTGCTCTCTGAGGGCCGTTGATCCATATGACATGCTGTAGTTGGAAGGGCCCAAAAGTTATCCTTGCATTTATGCGGTGACATTTGGTAAACTTTTTTTGATCACGTTTGGATCAAAATTGTGAAATACTGCTGTTCAGTTATATTGTGAAATCACATTTTATTTTCAGAAACTTGTAATTTTTGGTGATTGGTGATAATGATCAAAATTATTCAGAACAGTTTTATTAAGTCATGCCGAGTATCTAAAATTAATCTCTAACAGCGACGTGTTTATAGCCGAGAAAGAAGAATAAAACTAGGAATTTACCTGATAAAACAAATACTCTGGGAAAGGATTCAAAAAGATTTTCGAATCAGATTTTTCACAATTTCCGTTAAAATTTCTGACACCAAAATTTTGCATTTTCACAGCTGGCAGTAAAAGGCCAAAGTAGTGAAAGTACAGAAAACGACTTTTTATATTCTTCTGGCCATTAAATATTTTATTTAGAAAAATATTGTATTAATTTAAATTCAAGCGCAATTTAGAAAAAAAAAATTCAATAATTTTTTTTATTAAAATAGCTAAAACGAATATATTTCTTGAAGAAAGGCCAATTTTAAAATAGTTTAGTCTGAAATTTGTTTTTTCATTCATGAACTACTGTAAGCAAAAAAAATTTGATTGCCAACAAGAATATCAGCATTTTTTCAAAAATAAAATTCTTCGTTATTTTCGAAAATTTAAAATTTTCAGTTTTTTGCCTTCTTCTATTTTGGCCATTACTACCAACTTATGTTTTTGGAACGTTGCTGATTTTTTTCTTTGTATCCTTGACTTAATATGCTCCAGATACAAGGGGCTTGTTTTGAAAAAATCGAAAAGTTATGTATTAATTGTTATAATGAATATAGAACGTTCGATTTCTAACCAAAACAAAATAATAAAAACAAATGCAAAATGCCATCAAATCTTGATTTGAAAATTTCGTAATTTTTGTCTCAGAAAACTCGGAATTCGAATCAACATGACATTATTACGGAATTTTCGTCAGAAGTTAATTTTCCGGCGACGATACTTTACCTATAATGAAAAAATAAATAATAAGGGACAACGTTCAAGGTCAACTGAATGCTTTTAGACCAGGCCTGACGAGTTTTTAAATGATCTGATTTTTTGCTTGACGTAAAAACGACGCTAAGATGATTCAGTTTAGGCCAGATGGAAACTTCAAATTATAAAACAAAACGTTAGAAGATCCTATTTGAAATTATCTCCAAAATGTTGACTTCGTGAGATTTTAGCTTATCTTCGGTAAAGCGTGATTAATGGGGTCGTGGTAAGGAAAAGACGATTTACAGTTTTTAACATCAAAAATCTGTGATACTACACCGTCCGTGGTCAAAACTGATTTTCTGAAAAAACATTGAAAACTTAGTCAAAATGGACGATTCTGATTTGTTCAAATTTAACCCAGTTTTAATCGGACTGAGGCGTCATAGTTTTGAAAAATCACGACACGATAAGAAGTCTTATTTCAAAAACCTGTATTTTACAGTTTTGGACTTTCGCAAAAATTGGTCATTGTGATTTTTTTCCTGACCTCGGACATCCTAAGTATAATGTTTTATTCCCCAATTTTATTGAGCGATCACCCTTCCCTTAGTTTTGATTTATTGTGCAGAATAAAAAAATAAGCATATGAGTGCACCTTGAAACTTAATTAAAAATAAGCAAGCTGATTGGTCAATTGATATTTTGTGGAATAAAAATCCTGCTAGGATAAACATGCTGATTGGTTAAATAATTTGACTAATCAGATTACTGTTTTTTTTCTCGAAAACGTTACTGATTGGTCGAAAATTAGATCATTTTTACTCTCCAGAACTGATCTAAAAAATAAAAATAAAATTTTATACTTGTGTGAGTGATAGTCATAATGAGAATAAAGCTTGACAGACGCATCTTGTCTGTTTTTGTGATCTGTTTGTGTTATGTATAAAAATTCGAGAGTTCTGAAATTTGAAATGGACAACTTTTTTCTACGTTTAAGCACGTACTAGAAATGTGAAAAAAAATAAAATACCAAAAAAATGTTTAAAGTTGAAATTATAGCTGGGGAAATACAAGAAAAGATTAAGTTGTTCACCATTACAGATGATAATATGATTATCTTATATCCGTTGAGCTTCAAATTTGAGTATACCGTCTTACACTGTGTTTAACGTTCAAATAATTTAACGTCAAGTTATCCCGTTTCGATGAAAACTAAAGATTTCTCAAACGAGAAAAAAGTTATATTGTATTGATCAACGTTTCGATAGTTTTTTAAATCAATTTGAAGATAAAATATTTTTCAAGTTCAAATAAAACAATCGTCAGAAAAAATCAAAAAAAATATCTGAAATTTTTTTAAATAATTCCAGACAGAAGTAGCATTTTTCAAAATTTAAATAAAAATTCACGACAAAAACTATATTAATAAGACCTATATTCGAAAAGTAGAATTTATCTACTGATAATATTCAATACAAAAAAATCTAACGGCATTAAAAAGTTACTACTAATTAAGCCTTGAAACCATAACTGAAATTTATACACTTGGTCGGATCTTTAAAAAATGGTCTTCTGATTTTTAAATTTGAAAACATTTATAAAAAATGCACAATTTGGGCTTTCCATGGTTTTTAACGTTCAAGAAATATACCGTTAAGTTATTCTTTTTCGAAAAAAACAAGGTTTTTTAGAGAAGCAAAAAAAAATCTCAAATTAAATTATCGAAAATCTCATAAAAATTCCAAAAATAATTTTCAAACTTGTTTGAAATGTTCTAAAGTTTCAAATTTTAATTATTCGTCTGTCACTATTATGTGACAAACGATTAAAGTGTCAAACTTGATTTGTGAGTTTTGAAATTTGATTTTCCATGAAATAAAAATAAGGAAAAGTAAATTTTGTTAGCTGATTTTTAAATTTTGTTTCTTACAGAGAAAACTTTCAAATCGACATATTTGAGAAAGAGAATGCGAGTTATGACGTTGCGTGTTCGTGTTTGAGCAATTATTTCGACGCTCTTATTGGTCGACGACCTTATTTATAACGCCCTTATTGTTCTTACGCAAACGCGCAACGGAGAGACTGAATATGTTCTTTTATGTATTTTCTTGACACGAGTTAAAAAAAAATCATAAAGAAACTTTATCATTGAATTTATGTTTCGGGAAACCAGGCATGTAAAAGGGATGTCTTTTGCGTGGGTTTTTAATCCCTTTTTCGCGTAGGTTCAAGCAAAAGATAAGCTAAAATGGGTATGAGGATAGAAAATCCGGTCGGGGATGCACTACTTTACAAGCCTGCGGGAAACTATCCGGTTTAAATAAAATAAAAAGTGCGTTACCGTGAAAAAGCAGCATGCCAAAAATTTTGTGGCTTCAAGGTCATTTAAACTACATTTTGTCAGAGATAAAAATCTCATACAATTTTAAATGTTATCTTTTTAACATTGTAAAAGCGGTACCAAGGTCATCAAGGTGACATCAAAAAATTACAAAATAAAAGTTTTTATAAAAATCTGCTATTTTTTTCAACGTTTCAGGTGATTTAAATGACCTAAGTAAACTTTTAGTAAAACAACCTAAGACAATGCGTTTTGGAAATGATTACTTTAATTACCTAATTGTGGTTAACAATTGTAGTGTGTATCAAAAACAATTTTTGCATGACCATATCAGTTATATTGACCGTATTGGACTCAAACTCAATCAAATTCTCACACCCATGCATTAACACAAAATATTGCTTGCTCGCGGAGAAAACATGTCCGGACAATTTCACTTTTTATGCTTTATTTTTGCCTTCAAAATGAATTTGTCTTGACTGATTTCATCTACGAAACATGCGATTTAAAGGCGGGAGATTTTAATGGAGTTCAGGTGACCTGAATCAGGTCAAAATAAATTTTATCTCAATTTGGATATTATTTTATTTTTAAAATTTTTATCAATTTGATTCGAGAAGGTATGAAAAATGTGTTTTGATACAGTATTATGCTGTATCAGAACAACATTTTTTATATTTTCTCGAATAAAATTGTTAGAAAAATATTAAGATGATATTCAACTTGTCAAAAAAATTCAAAACTTCAAAACCGCTTTCAAATGTCTTCATAAAAATACCAGAAAATTCAAAATTTGGAAGATTTCTTCCGATTTGGTAACAATTATTCAGAAATATAATCTCGTAATTTCTCAAATGAGATCTGAAACTGCATAAACGTGTCCGACCGCTAAATCTTGAATTTGAATAAATCTAGATTGTAAGGTATAAAAGAGAACGATCTGAGAGGAACCTAACCGCCGTTATTCTAATTTCATTACCATTTTTAAAGTTGCGGGCCTCAAATACAAAATAGGGGTTTTCTTCCAGAAAAATGGTGGTCTAGGATTTTGCAGAGAAAATATTATTCTGATTTTATTCTTTGTTAGGATTTGTTGCTCAAAAATCCATGGGAAAATTCGCGAGCTACCAACGTGACGGAGAAAAAAGTGGTGGCTAAATTGACCTTGAATTTTGCAAGAAAATATTAAAGTTTTAAAAACAGGGTTCATGGTGGAGAATTTGAAATAAATGTGAAATCTTGAGACTCATATTTTATTTCGTCGACGAAATTTATGGATGACGTTTTTAAAAAATAAACGAAAAGTGCCTAAGCGGGAATCAGCACTTAGATTTATGAAATATATATTTCATTATCACTTTAATTTTTGTATTGAAGCACTAAGTTTCAGAATGAAAATAATTGAATTTGGTAATTTTTACTTGTTGAGCTCTCGACGTTTCTTTTTAGTCACGCTTAACCAAAGTCCGTTTTTTGTTATCATTTAACTTCAATTCCAGAAATTTTTAAAAGGTAACGATGCAAGTTATTTCGCACTATTTTTGTAAAGTTTATTTATTTCGCTCCAACAAATTTTGAATAGAGTAAAATTTTACCCTGTATCCATTAAAAGTCACTTCTGATATCGTCAAAGTGTGGTTTTAAAATCATCATTTATTTCAAAAAAAAATTGGTTGTTTTATGCAGAAAAGGCGTAGCTTATTCAAAAAGTCATTGAAATCCGGGAATTGAAATATAAATATTCGACAAAAGTATATCAACAAAGTAATGACTACGAATCAGTGGCTCCGGAAAGTATAAATCACAATGCGCTGAATTTCATCGGTGTTTTTAAGTTTAAACGTTTTAAAAGTTAACGGAAAAAGCTGGGTAAAAAATTCAAATTTATAATGAAAGAAACTGTGGGACCACAAAACACGGTGACCGATATTCCAGGTTGTCAGATTTTTTAAATTCATTTTGGTATGTTAATAAAATCATTTTGATAGTCAATTTCGACCCAAAACTATATTTTAATCTTATTTCATATTTATTAATCATCATGAAAAACTAAAAAAATATTTTGAAAATTTTTTCTAAGATTAAGATTTTCAAAAAAATTAATTCGTAGATATTTTTTTTCAAAATGGAGATGAACCTGCAACACCTCTATGGGGTATTTAACCTTCAATGCAGGAGTAATTAAGATATTATCAGAGTGATTTTTATCCTATTTGATAATGATTGATCTGTCATCATATTGTCGCCCACCAAGATAAAGTTTCACCTTTAAAAGGTTCGCCATAATATATTTTCTAAACCGCATAAAAATGTCGTAAAATTTAAAATGACATCAAGTTTATATAATTTCTGCGAAAAAATAATTGATCGATAAAGTATAGAATGTGATAATTTATTTAAACTTGTGGAGACAAATTGTAGTCACTTATTAACATGAATGAAAAAGTTCGTTTATCCAACTTAAATCGTAGAAAAATCATCGAGTTGTTATTCGAAATTGGGAATTTTTGAAAAAACAAACTATGATATCAAATTATGTGGAGGGTATGTTTAACATAAAAACATTGCAAAGTGCGGGAATCGAACCCAAGTAAAGGAGTCATGACTTGAGACGCGTTACCATCACGCGGAACTGCTCATATAACTGGCTAGAATACGAAGATAACGACGCGAAACCTTTCGCGCAAACAATTCTTCATCTAGAATTTTTTTTAAATAAACTTTGTTGTGTCACGTTTTTTAGCCAATTCGCAGTGAGAATAAACTTTATTTTGCCCATTCACTAAGCTGCAATTGGCTAGTAATGAAAAATATCTTAAATTTTTTTTCTGGACTGTGCAAATTTTTTATTTGGATTTTATGTTGAAAAATGCATAAATTTAGTTTTTTCGCTAATTGTCTAGTCGTACTTGTTTTCCGTAACTATTCCTTGAATAATTCACCCCTAAATTGGTTAAAATCCACCTGAAAATAAATTTGATTTTGTACTGGTGCAATTTCTGTGAACCAATGCTGGTCAAAAAGCCTGACACAAAAAGACGTCAGTAGCCACAAAATTGGATTTTGCACCTTAAAAAGGGTGAATACTGATTCGTCCAAAATTTTTTTTCGATATTTTGAAAAATATGAGATTTCTTTTCAAATCGTTCTTGCCATATTTTACGACGTTTAATTTTGATTAGTTAATTAAACCTAAATATCTCATTTTATATCGAAAAAAACTTATTTAAGCAAAATTTTCTAGAACTTACTAGATAAAATTGTAGATTTTGTATTTTATACATACAATACGAAACTCAGAGACCATGGGACTCCTATGATGAGAGTTGATTGCACTTGATTATTTATCAGGCTTGTGAGTGGCGCTGATTGGCTGATTAACCTACGAGTCGTTTTCGCAAAATCGATCTTAAAATTAGGGTGGTATCATTATTTGGCAAGGAAATCGGCATTTTCGTTTTTGTTGGCGAATCAAATTTTCGATGAATTACTATTTGCCCCTTAAAAGTCTAAGATAACTTTGAATTGACGAAAAAATTTGAAAGACCGAAAATTAGCATTGCTTTCTTACAGTACTTGTTTGATAACAAATTTCAAGGAAATTGGAAAAATAATTGGTTTAAGGAGGCTTATGCCCTGCTTAAAGCCGGATTTTGTAAATCATTCTTTAAAATAGAGATGATAATAGAAGTCTCCAGATTGTATAACAAAAAAACTGTGAAATTTAATCTTTAAATCTAGTTGCAAAATTCAAAGAAAAAGTGATAATAAGACGCTTGGGTTCTATCAAGCATTCATTGTTGAGCTTGCACTATCGAAATCAAGGAGAGTGTAAAAACACTTAATTTACGGTGAGTTTAAACGCGACGGAGATATCAATAAATAATATTTTTTCTGTGATTACTACTTTTAAGTGGCTTGAACATTTCTTCATATCTCTTTATCACACGTTTGTAAATATCTCGGCCTTACTTCTTGAAAACACACTGAGTTTGCTGATCAGGACCGGGATATTAACCAAAGTGTGATAAAGGGATATGATGTTCTTGGAACCGATAAATTTTTCTTGTGAAACTAAATTTATATTGCACGGTGACAGTAAAAACAATTTAATTTATTGCTTATAAAGACTTGATATTAACTAAAATTTATTAAACTTGTTGTCATCAACTGGTTAATCAACAGTATTTTCATGTAAATTACTGAATCAAAAATTATCGCTAAGATTTGAGACTGCAAGTGACCAACTAAAATTGTCATCGTGAATCACTTGCTGAGTATTCATCGGTAACAAAAATTCCAAATTACGATTCCCGGTGAACAACCGTTAAAACCGGCAATTTAAAAAGTAGTGTTAATTACCTTTCTTAAAATATTGAGTTGTATCATAAACTGAAATTTTTAAAATATCGTTAATCACATCATCAAGTTATACTTAAGTTTAAGGCTTAAACTTTAAGCCATCTTCAAAACTGACCAAAGTTATCTGTTGATCTGAAAAAAATTAAGAAAAAGTTTGATCTCAAAAAAATCGGAATGCATCTTTCTATTAACGGCTTCACTGGTAAATTTTTCGCTGGTAAGTTTAATTTCAGAAAAATTTTTGTAATGATTTTATTTTCTCTGTAATAAAATTTCAATTGTTGTTTGGTATTTTATTTTCCACAAATTCTGTTTAATCTCTAAAAGTTGTACATTTTTTCCTGTATTAGAAGTCGATTTGGTTGGTTGAGTTTTTCTCTTTCAGTGTTTTTTCTGCACCCGGCGGTTCTCTCTCAGACGGGAATTACAATAAAAACTCAATTTTTCGATATCACACGAAAAATTAAAATCAAGAAAAAAAAATTCAAAAGTTTTAAAATCGGCTGTTTTCGACTAGCTTATTGCTTCTCAAAATTCTCTTCTATAGTTTGCCTAAATTTCAAAACGTTCGAATTCACTCGGTAAAAAAAGAAAGTATAAAAAATTTCAAAAAATATATTTTACAAAAAAGGGATGTTAACCCTGAGTTGACCTTGAAAGTTGTAAAGGAAGGTTAGTCAAAAATTTCTTCCATAAATTCATCGTGGTGGCTCGTCTTGGCTCCTTGGCGCCGTTTGGCGGAGGAGGACAAATACCAAGGGATTTATCGTGCAGAATATCGAGTCAGAATTTACTATACCCACCGGGGGCGTTACCGAGCACTTTCTACCTTCTGACAAAAAATAATGTTTTCAGCGTCATCATCCAGGTGATTTGTCGGTCTCTATAAACGGTAGATTTATGATTAATTTGGTGACCATTTTTAGCAGATAGCTATATCGAGTCATGTTTTATGTATGCTAAGATTGATTAACTAATCTAAAAAATGAAAATACGACTCAAGTGCAATCAACGAGTCATCATTTGAGTCAGAGAATTTAGCCGTTTATTATTTTATAATTATCTGGCGCACATATTAAAAAATTTTGAAAATTTTTCGAGTGTGCTCGGAGTGACCAAAATTTTTCAGCAACCCATCACAGAGCTCTCATGTCATAGTATACATTTTCATGGTTGAATTTTGTCATAATGAGCCAAAATTTTGGTCACTCCGAGCACTTTTTCGTATTCTTTTCATACACTATGAAAGATGCGTAGGCGCAAAAGCAATACCCTGTAGAAAAAGACTAGTACAATAAAATAAAGACATGTCAAGTGAAAAATTATAATATTTCGTTAATTTGTATTTCATTTCTACGGTTGGTAACCGCCTTGCACTTTTTATCGCAAAACATTATTTTTCCAACCGAAGTGCATCTTAAAAATGCTTACTATTTCTAAAGCGCGTGTTTGAATCCCACTAATGTTGTCTGAATAATTTTCTTGGTGATTGTTTTAGTGATCAGGCACCTTTCAACTTTGGCGGACCCTATATCAAGCAACCTTGCCTATTATCATGCTCAAGATAATCACTAGGACAAAATTAGTGGGATTCCAACACGCGCTATAGAGATAGTCTCATTTTTAAAGATGCACTTCGGTTGGGAACAGGATATGAACATTTTAAAAACTTGGTTAGGATAAAGATGGTTAGAAAAAACCCGTTGTGAGCTGATTATTGAAGTTAAAGTCATATCAGAGACAAATAAAAATTCACATATAATTAAGAAAGTTACTACTTTTTTATGAAAAAAGCCATCAGATGAAGAATTGATCAACGAATTTAGTTCTCTAGAAAGAATATTTTGATCGAAATATTGCGTTTCTATAGAAAAATAAATGGCAGAAAATTTGTGGCTTCAAGGTCATTTAAACTACATTTTTCTCAAAACAAACCTGAAACATTTCAAATTTTACTTTTCCAACATTGAAAAAGTGGTATCAAGGTCATTAAAAGTACACGAAAAGTTTCAAAATACTTTTCAAAAAATCTGCTATAACATTTTGCAACGTTTGCGATATATTGGTGACGTTGGTGTATCAACACTTGTTAAAGATAAGGTAATGCTTTTTTGAAAACCTGTTATTTCGGTGAGTTAGTTAACTAGGCTGCTTTGGTACATTTGAAATATTTTGTTGGGTCGGATCGGTTTAGTTGCCAAAATAATTGAATCGTATGGTGCCGATCCCTGAATAAGAGGCCCTCATCACCAATCGTTTCATATGATATTTTGAGAAAAATGTTTGAGTGGACACCACTCTCTTAAATCCAAGGTCCTCCAATACCCTGACGCATAGTGCATGAGTGCTGATGTTAGAAATACGTTGAAAAATCACAAAATCCGGCGAGGAAGAATTAATTTCACTCTGTTTCAATCAAAAATTTCAAGGTCAATTATTTAAATTTTGAAAATCCGCCTACTCATATCGGACTATACTTAGAAACTGTGAAGTTTTTGTTTAAAAACCAGGGGATATGCTGAATGAAATCCGCCTAATTTTAATTTTTAAAAGTTAATTTTTGACTAAACTTTCTAGAATTATGGAGTTTTCTGACATGCATGAATAAAATTAATTATTTCTATCGAATAATTAAAAAAATCATTTCCCAGAAGAATAAACTATATAAATTTGAGGTACCAATTTTTGAAAATAAGGCGGATTAAACTTCCTCCCTATAAATTGATACCTTTTTTTTGAGTTTCGCAATAACTTATTTTTAATTCTTTGACAGGAGTCATAGTTAGCTCGAGTTATAAATATTAGCCGACTAGAATGAGAGAGTAATTAGGAAGTTTCTCTGATACAATTATTGAGATTAACTAATTATGATAACGTCAAGAGCGTTTTGTCTGGCCACTCAGATAAAAAGTTGAAATTTTAAAAAACTTTAGAAGAGATTGATTATTCCAAAAAAATGCAAAAGAAATGTTCTAAAGTTCAATTCAGAAAATCAAAAATTGTCGTTAATTTTAAAAAACTCTTTTTAAGCACAAAATTGAATTCAACATGATTACTATGTAATTATCTATTAATAAACAAGTAGAAGTCAAAAGTTTCCTTAAATATATTTTTGTTTTTGACGGTAAACCCGGTTAACCACTATCACTTCCACTTGGCGTTAAATAACTTGGAATGCTACATGCTCAACGCAGAAACAGAACGTAAACCGAATGAGCGACTAAAAGCCGCTTGGACCCTAGCACGCAAGCGTGTAGGCGGATAAGGTGTCGAGATACTTTCTGAGTAATACAAATTAATTACATCACTAACAGCTCCCCAAGTCTCAAGACAACTTATCCGTTTATAACAATAAGTTATAACGTTGCATGCAACTAAAGCTAACAACTAAAAACGTTGCGGGCAGCGAATAACTTTGAGTAATCAATTTAAAGTGCTGCGATAGCTATAGCTAACAACAATTGTTCTTGCAGGCAGCGTATAACCTTTGCTGCATGATATGTGTACAGTTATTAAAGAACGACAGCAACATTTTGTAAGATTTAATTGCCTGAATTTCAACGTACATTATCATCCCTTTTAAGATTCAGGTTACCAACTATAAAAAGACTGACACTGGCACAGGACGGATCGTTGATCGGCAAATCAGCCACAATTATGGGAGGAGGTTGGAAGAATCTTGGAATCGTATTTCTTTCGTAAATTAAAGTTCATTGTAGATTCGAGATCGATGTATCCAGGCTTCCGTTTCCTGGGAGGTTTGAATGAAAATTCGAAGAAGAGGTATTGTGGTATACCGTTTGCTGCACGTATATTACGTCAATCTCGTATATACGTATACAGTGGTGAGACCAATGGGCAACAGTGACCAATGGGCAACAGTGAGACCAATGGGCAACACTTTCGCAATATTGATTTTGGACCTATGAGACCAATAGGCAACACTCTGAAATTTTGGTAATTTTTATAGGCAATTTTCGATTTACCCAATTTTTATAAATATTATGATAAATTTATATATATTTGTGAAATTTATAATCTAGAACAAACTATCAAAAACTATGTTTAAGTTTCATAAAACATGTATAATTAAAAAATTCGGCACTGGTGAGACCATCGGCAGCACTCTTGTGTGAGGCCAATGGGGCAACAGTGAGCACCAATGGGGCAACACTTTTTCGGAAAAAAGCTCGTGTGTTGCTCATTGGTCTCACCCACTGTATATCAGCAAAAATCCACGTATATCATACAGCAAATGGGCTTCATTCCAAGTTGCCATTTTAACGCCATACGATATATCATCCGACAAATGAATTTTTGCTAAGTTGCGACTGTTAGCCGGGAAAACCTTCAGAGCTAACTCCTGAGAGGTTGGAGTCGTTTGCGTTCGAATTTCAAATAAAGTTACATTTACTAAGCATCAGCGATTAGCTAAGCATGCAGCGATATGCTGTGCAGGCAACGATTTACTAAGCATGCAGCGACAAACTGAGCATGCAGCGATTTGCTAAGTAGAAAATAGTTTTTCAGGGGTAAAACCTGAATAATATGAATAGTAACTTTGCAACATTGATTGAATTGATTTCCGGATCGGATTAAACTACCAGAGACGACTGTATATTGAAATGTTGAAGCAGTCACTGGGTTCGATGAGAAGTTTTGAAGAACTAATTTGACCTGAAAGGGTATACGCCTCTGATTTGACATTTTCACGGTGAAAAATACTGAAAACTAAGAGCTCATGAGAAAAACCGAATATACTTATTTGTAGATATATCTTTAATCTTGAAACAAGTTGAAACAAATTATCCGTTTTTTTGTGAAATGCTCGCCTGCAAATACCTCAAAACTGAAATCTTAAAAAAAAATTTTATTAGTTTCAAAGATATCCTTTTTAAAAAATTCACGTTAGCGAAAAATTCAACAAAGCCTCAAAACAAGTTAAAGGGGTTGGTCAGTGACCACCTGTGACCTTGTGTAGCCAGATTTGAAACCTTTTGAAAATTGTTTGAAGAGGTTGATAAATTTTTGTGTCGGTACCTTTATCGTTTTACAGGGGTAACAAATAAATAATATTTTTATATTTCTAGTTTGATCTAAATTCTAATTCAAGTCGTACATTTCTGGAACGCTAAATAAGGCTTACCTTATCAGAATAACATCATATTATTCACATAATTCAAAAGAACTGGAAATTTCTGTAAGCATTCGTCTGTTAAGCATCCGATGATAAGGATCAACGCTAATCCAAATTAATTTGAACCCAGTGCATCGGGCCATTGTCAACGGCATCGATTCAAAGCACTGGGCTGTTACCAGTCAGAGAGGGCGAGAAAATGTAGAAGTTTTTATTTTTTGGCTAAGATAACCTTTAAAAAAGAATTGTCTCGAAATTTTTTCAACTCGTGGAGACTGCAAGCTGATAAATCGGCTCAAAAATTTTGATGAAGAAAAAATTTGGAAAACAGCTGTCAGAAATAGACGGACTTGGACGTTTTTATGAATTACAAAAATGTTTTTATAATAACAGATTTAAAAAATGCATTAACTTATTTTGATTGATTTTTGTTAAACCAACGTCATCAGAATCACATGAAACCGTTGCGAAATAAATCAATAGGTTTTTTTAATATTTCAAGATTTTTAAATGTTTATTTGAAGACCTTGGTAATGTATGAGGTTTTGATTGAAAAAAATGATATAAATGACTTCAAGGCAAACTTTTCTAACTAAGGACTTTTTCAAAAAAACGCTCTTTTTCATGAAAGCATCGCTTCCAGATAGAAATTCATGTGTTAATTTTAAATTTTATCTTTCATATCCAAGATATAGTTCAAAATGCTTTGTCACTACGAGTCATAACTGTGATGTCAGAAAAGATAGTGACCAATCAAATCGGTGCAAGGCAAAACGCCCGGGATTTCTGCAGCCCGCGAGCTGGGCCGCGAAAGGTAAATAAATCACGCGGCAGGGGTTTCAGATATTTTGCAGCGGCCGGAAAAACACTCACTTAAGGGAAATATTTCAGAACAGCTTGAGGTAACTTCAAGGTGTTTCCGCCATATTTGACATTTCTTACACTAATGACCACTTAATTGAAGGCAAATCTAACCACTTTCGGCAGTATTTTTAATTGTATATATGATCT
>SCLH01001790.1:124590-136210 GCA_004367855.1 Oikopleura vanhoeffeni
AAGTAAAATAGAATTTGGGAAACGTGTGGGATTGCTTGCATCAAACTAATTCTGCGCTATTGAAATGAATTTCCCATTTTCTTTAGTATGGAAATCAGAAATTGTTTTTTCCACCTCTTGTACATTAATAGCTCAGTTTTTTTTGCGTGTACCCTCACAAGAATTAATTCGTGATAAATACGGTAACAACGAGTTACATTCATATTATGTTTATAATTTTAATAGTAATTAAGATCATATATACAATTAAAAATACTGCCGAAAGTGGTTAGATTTGCCTTCAATTAAGTGGTCATTAGTGTAAGAATTGTCAAATTGGCGAGAACACCTTGAAGTTACCTCAAGCTGTTCTGAAATATTTCCTTAAGTGAGTGTTTTTCCGGCCGCTGCAAATATCTGAAACCCTGCCGCGTGATTATTTTACCTTTCGCGGCGCAGCCTCAGATTCAGAATCTGACTTTTAGATTCTTCTGTCTTATGTTATCGCATTATTTTGTACTATCTTTCTTTTGAATATTTTCTCCTGTAAAAATTATATTGAAAATAAAAAACTTAAGAAAAAAATAATTTATCGTTGATTGATTTAATTTTGCATTTAATATCATTATATTCCGCTATAACTTTATTTGAGATTTTTTATAGCGATAAATATCTCATTAAACCCCGTCGCGTTCTTTATTAACTTTTCGCGGCCCAGCTCGCGGCCTCCAGAAATCCCGGGCGTTTTGCCCTGCTCCAAATCAAATCACACGTTTGTCAACTTATTTAGAGAATCGTGTGATTTTACTATATCATCATAGATCACTATATTTTCTGACATCACAATTATGACGCGGAGTGAGAAAGCATCCCAAAAGATTATCTTGGATACAACAAAAATATTAAAAATTGGCTTACAGCAACAGTTATCACAGTTAAACAGTATAAAAAAACTTTTTGTCTAATGAGCAATGTTTTTTCAAATGTGAACCAAATCTATCATTTGAAGAACTAGTTAAAAGTGCCATCTTTGAGTTTTATGAGTCTTTTCGAAATAAATCTAACGGGAATTACATTTTTTAAGAGGTTGCTCGCGAATTTCGGGAACGTATCAACTTTTCGTTAATTTCTTGTTTTCTGAAGATTTCTTGAATATAGGCGCATTAGCATAAGTTAGTACAGCGTTATAGGATTTGTTCAAAACAGAAATTCACCACGCGAGGATCTTAAATATACAAAGCATTTCAACCGCTTATCGTGAAAATTAAATGCTGCGGAGCTTACTCACTTTCATTAATAAGAAACTACAGTAGATAACCCCTAATTTGACCATGGGGCCTAGAATGTCCGCGAGAATTCAGATTTCGTGATTAAATTTCGTGTTAAATTCATAAAACAAAACACATTTTGATCATTCAATCAAAATTTGAAAAAATCATCGCTTTCTGAATGGTCGAAATTTGACATCATCCAATAATTGAAATTGAAACTGCATTACGTTTGTCTCAATTCAGTGAGTTCAATGATACTAATTTAAGATCGTAACTTTTTCAAACCATCAGGAAATAACGGTTTTCAAATGTGAAAATCTTTAAACGTTGGCCGAAAATGTAATTGATTGTAACGTATTCAGCCTTTTTTTGATTCGAAAGTAGATTGTTAACCAAGTTATCAATAATCAAATTAGAGTTCTTTCTTTTTACAATTCCGGGGTCAATTTGTTTTTCGCCGATTATTTTTTTTCGATAATTCTAAAACTTTTATTCAAGATTTTTCAAAAGTACAATTAAAATAATTATTCTGCAACAGTTCTTACTGGAGTTGCTAAGTAACTGAAAAGAGTTTTTTACAAGAATGCATATTTAGTAGCTTCAAATGAAGACTCAAGGACATCTCACTCTGTTTACTAGTGTGAAGACATCCAGAGTTTATCAACGCCGTATTGCTCAAATTTTATTGATAAATTATAGGTTTTGAAGCGGTCAATCATCAAGTGATAGCGTACCGTTATAACTATACATGTTTTAAATGTTCAGATGAACGCACTACAATTATGAAGGAAGTGCACGCATGAAAAATAATAAATATGAACGGAAATTAATTTTGTGCATTTGAAGGCAGTTGGTGCAGTTAGACTGATGTGAAATTCACCTAATAGCATAAGAGGGTTTTTATGATCATTTGAATGAATACATAATATGAAATATGTGAGTCTTGAAATTATTTTATGATTTAAAATACATATAAATCATTAATTTCTGAAACCCCTCTCATACCTCATTAAACCCCGCTCATACCCTCATTGATGGTGCCATTTGTGTACTGACTGAATTGTGTCGAAAAGAAGATAGTCTGATTTTAGGTAGGCCCGACAAAATTTGTTTGCCTACGGTAGGTGATTTTTTGATTTGTTCTAAGCAATCTTCAATTAAAATGATCCATGCCGAAAAAGTTTCAAAATTTAACCCGGAAAATATTCAAAATCGCAATAACGGTTTTGAAATTTCCTATCTTTTGGCATGGAATGTTCAAAATAAATTTAAGAATAATTCCGAGCCAAATAAAAGTCAAAAACTTGATTTGTAAAAAATGGGACACAATTTTTTCCAAAACTTTTCTTGTTCAATTTCAGCACATAAACTAAAATTGCTTCGAAAATAAATAAAATCTGAGCTTGTCGAATTATGCCGGTTCCACGTTAGCCTAGTCAATAATTATAAGCAAATTTTTTCTGTATTTGTTGGTTTTTCTGTGAGTTTTGGAATCAATTATCTAAAAAAAAAGTTATTTAGCGATTATTGAGAGGAAAACATAATAACTTGCATAAATGACATCAAAATTTTTTTAAATCTTCGAAAATATCCAACTATACGAATTTATTTAGAAAGTACCGATATGATGTGATGAAATCTTCTTCCGATGCATTTCAATGTCAATTAACGTATTTTCAATTTCTAAAATTCAGTTCCAGGCTATTATTAATTAAAGATTAAACTTGATCTGGATTTTATCTTGACGGCCGGCGAATCTTTCAGAAAGTTTTATCGTAACTTGTTCTTGCAAAAACTTGAGATTGTGTACTCAAACTCGTTATTGGCTGAGCTTAATTTAACAATTTTTTTAATAAAATAATCTGGATCAGTTGATGACTACTCAAGTCAATCATCTTGTGATCAGCTCCTGACAAATTGTGAATTATGCTTAAAAGAACTTGGGGGAAAATTTCAAGTTTTATCTTCTTGCGTTTCTGGTAGTTCAAATTTCGAAAGTGAAATTATGTATTTTTCATCATCCAAAAGCTTTTTAAATTCATGTACAGCTCGAATATGACTTGCTTAATCCTTAAATCCCTAAAATCCTTAAATCCCCTATAAATGTTCAACAATTGTAAAGAAGATAGATTTACTATCAGTAAAAGGTTATTACTTATTGTTTTCCAACCATAGTGCCTCTCATAGTAAATTCGGTGCCCAAACCGTTCAGTTTGGCTTTTGAAAACGACGCATCTTATTAGGGATTCAGATAGTTCAAAGTTACGATACATTCTTTGAAAAGTCAAAAAAATTGTCCGAATCGAAAATTATGAGAAATTTTCCTTATTTTTCGTTAATTTTTTTTTACATTATTTGTTTCGAATTAAAGGGAAAAACTCTTCAAAATGTTGAATTTAATTTTTCGAGCAGGACCACATATCTTTTATATGCTCTTTGAATAATCATATGACATTTTTTGGGGATTTTTGGTCAAAACTATTTGGAAATATTTTGAAAATTGCCCTCATTTCTTGTTCAAAATTTTTGAAACTAATATTTTTGAAATCATCGGCTTAAAATGTTTCGAATGCCACCTTTTATTTTTTTCAAATATATCCTTGTTTTCTTTCTTCGCTCTTGTTTATACTACTGAAGCAGAATTTTTGAAACAAAACTATGGTTTGGCAGAAATCCATCGAAGCCCTCTTTTATCCAGAATAAGAAAATTATTTCACAGAAACTTGCCAAATTGGTTTAAAAATAAGTTTAAAAATAATTTTGTCAAACTCATGCAAAAATACTACTTCGATGTGCTAAAATTTCGATGTGCTAAACTTTCGATTTTTTCGCCTTTTTTTCAAAATATAAATTTTTGATTCGGACGTATAAATCGTATATAAACAAATTGAATAAATTTTAAACATTGGATGTATCAGTTTTAACGGTTCCTAATAAATTAAAAAAAAATTACCTTAATTTAGACACCTTCGATAGCAAACGCGCGTTTTTTGAGGGTTTTTTTAAAAGATGATGTATAAAGTAAAAATAATCGATCTGAAAAAAAGATAATGCGAAGTAAGCTCAAAAGTGGCAACTTTCGTTCGAAAAAGTTTCTATTCAAAAATTTGGAACTGGCAAAAAGTTAACCATCAAGAGAAAAAAATTGAAAAAGTGCGAATCTGTCAAATAGCACAGAGGCGTTAACAGCAGGGGTCGGCGCATCAGATCAGAAAAGTCACAAAGAATTGGATTGGTTCGGAGAACCGATCTAATCAGGATCGGATTCAATTTTGCCGAGTCCTGGTTAACTGCATTATGGAACCATAAATATTTAGTAATCGAATTTTATTTACGCAAGATATCTCTTTATCAGACTTTGCTTAGAAATTGCTTATCAACGTCATTTTCTTAGCAAAATGTGATAAAGAGATATATGTAATGCGAATTCATATATGGCAACGAGAAATTTTTGAATTCGCATTACATATCCCCTATTCACACTTTTCTGAATATCTCGGCCCTGATTAGGAAACGTAGTGTGTTTAATAATTAATAGAGCCGGGATATTCACAAAAAGTGTGATCAGGGATATATCCCTTTTCACCTTTTAGTTAGATGCGTAGCCACTATCCTTGTTAACGTGTCGATTTAACGTTGTGGAACTACGCATTCTAACCAAAAGGTGCATAAAGGATACTCTGTATCACACATTGGCTAAGAAGATGACGTTGGAGATTTTTTAGTCTAAATTACACTGGAAATAACACTTTTTTGGATGACGATGACTCATTTTGTTAACTACCCTAAAAGCCATATCAGGACGTTATTTACAATGTATATACATTCTAATTCACATTTTTATAATCCAATTTTATCCAATAAAGATCCTCATTGATGATTCATCAAGTATGTTTGAAACCACTCGAATTGCACGTTTCATTTGTTTTTTTGAAAATTTCAATCTGTGAATTTTAAGTTCAATTTTCCGGAGATAATTTGTTGACAAAATTTGTAATTTAATTTTTGGATAAAGCAATAACTGAAATTTGTTCTACTTAACCTATATTTATCACCAAATATCATGAAAATCTGATTCTACGCCTTGGAACAACTTCAAGAAAAATTGAACTATAATTTGAATCATCCACTGAGTTCTGTGGTTGCTGGGTTAAGGTAAAAATTGACTGAAAACGTTTGAATCGTACATTTACCTTGTTTTATGGTAGTAAGGTTAAAGTCAAAGTTGACCGAAAAACAGACGAAAAGTACATCGAATATGTTCTCATTAGAATCCTTCGAATTAATCAAATTGTATTGCAAAAATGTAAATTAGAACTATATGAAATACGTCCGGATATGTAGGGTGTCCGCCGGGAATTTTCCGAGGTTTTAACTCTCCTACAGGCTAACAAAATTATTTCCGTGGTTTTTGAGGAAAAGTGTTTTTCTGTCCGGACAATTCAGAACAAAAATTTTTTTTTTAAATTTTTGTTCCAACCTTAGCCTCAAAAACGCAAAAAAACAATTTTCCACCCCGAGGCCGGTTCCGACGAAATTTTAATAAACAATTTCACAGTGAGAAATTCATAGTTGGACAGAAAGTTTAACAGACCAAATAATAAGATTCTATTATATGCACGTCAAGAATAGAAACGGAAAAATGGTGCATTATAGTCGGTAAAGCTTTCGGTTTGAGTAAATTACAGAAAGACAAAAAAATGTTCCAACTGATCCTGAATAACCTGAAATAAGTCCTAAAATCCTCAAAAACCAACTCCCTCAAAAATGTCGAAAATGTTCTTAACTTGACCCTATGTAATAATAATTAATGAAAAATATGAATAATATAATACTAATTTAATAATAATAATAATAATTAATATATTATATAATTAATAATAATTAATAATAATTATATAATTAATAATATAATAATAATTAATAATAATTAAAATAATATAATAATTAGATAATAATTAATAAATAATTAATAAATTAATAAAATATAATAATTAATAAGAATTAATAATGAATTAATATAATAATATAAGTAACTAATAATTATAATAATTAATAATTTAGATAATAATAATATAATTAATATAAATAATAATAATTAATAATAATAATAAATTAATAAAATTATAATAACTAATAATAATTATAATATTAAGAATATTAATAATAATTACTAATAATTGAATAATAATTAATAATACATTATAAATATAATAAAATAATAATTAATAATAATTAATAATATTAAAATCATTAATAATAATAATAAAATAATAATAATTAATATAATTAATACATTAATAATAATTAATAAATAATATAATAAGAATAATAATAATAATAATAATCTTAATAATAATAATAATAATTAATAAAATATAAAATAATATTAATATAATTAATAAATAATTAATAATAATTATAATAATTAATAATAATTAATAAAATATAATAAATAATAATCTAATAATAAGTAATAATAATATAATAATTTAATAATAATAATAATAATAATCATAATTAATAATCAATTAATAATAATTAAAATAATTAATAATAATTATAATTATAAAATTAAAATAATTAAATAATATTAATAAAATTAATAATATTAATAATAAATTAATAATAAACATTAATTTGGGTCACTAAGACACATTTTTCGGCTTTAGGTCAACCTTATTTTTTTATCTATTAACCTTGGACTTCAAATGTTTTATTCGGCAGAGCTCCTGCACCTACTAAAAGTGGGGTGACTTGAGCCTTATTAACGGATTAACTACATTTTATAAAAAGCCGGAATGATCTTGAATTTTTGTAAGGATAGAAACTTAGCGAGGTAATCAATAGATTTAAAATTTTTAAATCTAAATCGGCCGAAACTAAGCTCAAAGATGGGCTTTGATCACTTATTCTCATTGAAAACAGGATTATTTCAAAAAACATTCTTTCAATATTCGACTCATGAGACTTGGCTTTCACAAATTTTTTTTGCATTTTCCATCTTTCTTCCCGTTTTCTCAATAAATAGACGATTACAAGCGCGAGGATCAAATAAGTTAGAAAACAAGTTGTTATAATTTAAACCCGCGAAGACTTCGAATATTACTCGACGTACCAAATTCTGATCAGTGTTGCGGAAGCTTCCATTGAACCTACTTCGAGAAATCGAAGCATTATTTTTTTCCGACATTTCTCAAAAATTGAAAAATTACCAGAAAAAATAAAAGAGTTCCGATGGTGAAATTTTTTTTGAAAGACCAAGACTTTCCTAAAAACCAGTTCCTCAGATTTCATCTATGTTAAGGGGGTAGCAGCCGATGTGGAGATTGGTACATGCTTTTCGGAGTGATTTTTGGAAAGAAAAAAAAAGTGAAAATTTTTATATTATTTTTGCTATAAGAAAAGTGTCCATACTTGCAAACCTTTAGATTTTAAACTTTTTTACATACTTAATATCTGTAAAAATATCAAAGACCAATCATTATAACTCCATTTCCAACTTGACCCGATGTTAAGATGTTTTGAAAAGCAATATTATAAATTCAGACATTGTCGGGTGTTATGCAATAATTAGTAGTGGAGAATATTATCCACATAAAAAATTTCTATCATGGAAGTATTTCCTTGAAAAAGGATAAAAAAGCTTTTAGGAAAAAAAAATTTCAAAATAAAACGTAGCGCTATAACACCAAAATTAATGAGATTTGAGGAAATAAAATTTCGATAAATTCGTGAAATGACACAAACCGGTTCTCACAAGCAAGTGATTAATTTCATCAGAAGTTCAGAAAGATATTCACTTGACCCTTGCATCGAGTTGAAAACGGACCAATAGATACCAAGAAATTTCAACAAGTGAATTCGCCTGGTTTTTACAGAGAGTTCAGAAAAAAAACCTAATTAAATTGGATGAATTGCGGAAAATTTTCTAAATATTTAAGAGCCGACAACAAAATGAACAAAAAAAATTCAAATGATTTTTTCAAACAGCAGTCAGAAAATATGTAGAACATGCATGAAAAAAGTTAAAGTAGCTATTTTTTCTTTTTAATTCACAGATTCATAAATTATCAGAAAAAATTTGGACGAAAAAGCTTAAAATTTATAATGCTTTGAATTTTGTTCGGCAATTTTACGAATTCTAAAATAAAAGTTTGACTCAAATCGTTACTTTAAGGAGTACCCCCGCCATTTTAGTGATTTTAAGTTGTTCTGAGCTGAATAATAGTTGCTTGAGTTCATGTTCAAATACTCAGGAGAGATTTCTGAATTTTCGAAAAATTGACAAAAAGTTTTTTTGTATGATCGACCGGTATTTTTACGGTCAAAAAGTCACTTTCGACTTTTATCTGTTCAATTTCATTTAGGCGATGATTAACATATATTTCTGATTTTGTGAGCATATCCTAAATTGTTAGTTAAAAAAGTTTATGCCTCAGAATTATTTTTTTTTCCTTTAATTGCCTACAATCACTGATAAAGTCTCAAAATGGGTTTTTGGTACCTGAGCGCAGTTCAATTTCATTTAGAGCACAGTAAGCAAATTTTTTCGCTGGAACAAAGCACTTCTTAAAATGGGCAGCTCGTGATTTTTATGCGCTCCAGTATTGGGTATTTTTGGTATTATTGGTTTGCGCATCAAGTTTCTGCTTCCTGAAAATACAGATAAAAATATTTTTCATTGGAAGATTATAATTTTGTTATAGTTTCAACAAATTCATATTTAAGAAACAGGTCAGTTAATTCAACCAGAAAATGTATGTATCGGTGTCTTTCTTCATAAAACGAACGTAAAGTCCTGGTCAAATAAGCTGAAAATGAGAGTCAATTAAGAAATAAATAGCATTTTTACATGTCGAATTTATTTTTTAATTTTTGAAGGAAACCGATAACAAATTAAGAATGGATAAAAATTAGCATTTACGCAGTCTGAGACGCAATATACAGGTCCGTCGATTATCAATCAAGAAAATTTCAGATTTTTTTTTCCGAAATTAACATTTTTTATTTTTTTTAAAGATTGAAATAAAATGAACTCAGCAACAAAAATCAGCGTCAACGGATTTCATCTTGAAGTTATAGACATAAAGGAAATTATACTTAGAAAAAAATGGAAATTTTTACATCGAAAAATTTTTTTAATTTGGGATTGAAACCTGATAACAAAATGAGAATGTGCGATAAAAATTAGCTTTCTACCATGTGAGAGCCGAAATAAAACCCGGCGTCGGGGTACCCCTAACCCACAAAAATTAAAATATTATCATTTTTCGGGCAAAATAACAACTGAAAGTGTCCCGAAAACCTATAATGTACTTGATATAATTTACTTTTTGAACAACTGGTAAAATCGACACAAACAAAGCGTGCGACGTGTCCCTTCACTAATTTCTTGTAATTTTTGTCGCACAAACTGATTAAAGAACTTTGCCGTGTATTAGTACGGCCGAAAATAAGCAAAAGGTCTATACGGCGGCCAAAAGTAATCAGGCGATCTTTTCATATTTATATGTGCAACTGATTTCAGTTACGCGTTTTCCTTCAATTTAAGGTTTAGGCACAATCATTATTTTCCGATATTCTCCTCAGAAAAAAATTATCTGTAAAAAAACCAAAAAATACTATTTTCATTTTTTATTCTATCAAATAATGTTGACGCCTCGAATTAATAGTTGTATTTTTCGCTAACGGATACTTGGGAGAAAAATAATGAGTTTTAAAGTCAGGTGGGCCAAATATGGCACCGCTGAGTACGTCAACTGTTTTAACTTCTAGTATGTGGGTTAAGGGAGTCCCCTCGCGAAATTAATTTCATGAAAATTTTGACCAATAGTTAATTAAGCAAAAAATATGACAACGGACATGTCCGCGGCCAGAAACACCCAGGTGGCGCCTAGGGAAAAAAAACCAGTAACACTTTCGATAAATATTCGGACCATTTATATAGAATATCTTTATTTTTAACGAAGGACCACCGTTGATACAGTCAAATGATTTTTTTGGTTAATGAGTCTTCTTTAAAAATACAGTAGAATAACCGTCTAAAACTGTTTTAAAGTCACTCAAATCAAAATTTCTCGAAATCCGCGTCGAAAACTTTTTTTTGTTTTTCACATATATTATAACAATGAACCTGCCTTGATTAAGTAGGTAGTGGTTCCCGAAATTGCTTCAGAAACACAAGTTACAGCGCCAGAGCGAGGTGCGGCCCAACGGTTGATCGGGGTTTTTCACTAGCAAACACCTGTAAAACTTTTGAAAAAATAGTTTCGGAACATTAATTATGAAAATTATTTATCTTTCGTGTAACCACCGTTAATACAGTACGCGCAAATAATTTTTTGGTTATTTAATTCCTTCTCTAAAATACAGAGATACGATAACAACCTTGTTTAAAGTCACTCAAACAAAATTTTCATCGAAATCCGCTTCGAGACACTTTTTTTTGTTCACATATAGTATACAATGAAAGCGCCTTTCAAATTCTTCTGGAAACAGCTCCGTATAGTCGCGATAACTTTGTGAAGTTCGCTGCATGATAATGGGACTGGCACATTGGCTTAGTTAGAGCCTTTGATCATTTCAAAATCGGCTTGTCAAGCTTGAAACAAAATTAGGGTAAAGCAAATAAGGGCAGCAGAAGTTTTCTTTTATAGTAGAAATACTATAAAAATATCAAATAAATAAAGGCAAGTGTTTTATTGTAAATAAATGTAAAACAGAAAAAAATTGGCGATTTCGAGAATTTTGATTTGAGTGACTTTAAAACAAATTTTAGACGTTACTACGTATTTAAAAAAAAATATTGATTAACAAAAGTAAATTTATTTGCGTACTGTATAACGGTGATCTAACGAAGGATAAATAGCATTTCATAATTAATGTTCGAAATATTTTATCAAAAGTTTTTACAGGTTGCTAGTGAAAAACACGATTAACGTGGCGCACGCCTCGCTTCTGCGCTGTAACTTTGTTAAGCAAATTTCCGGGAAACATCTACATACCTAAATCAGGCAAGGTTCATGTTAAATATGTGAAAACGAAAAAAAGTTTTTCGACGGATTTTCGAGAAAATTTGATTGAAGGACTTAAAACAAGGTTTAGACGTTTCTACTTGATTTAGAGAGAATAAATAACAAAGACAAAAATTTATTTGCGTACTGTATTGAACGGTGAGTCTAAGTAAATAATGATATTCATAATAATAGGCCAAATTTTTATCGATGTTTACTGGTTTTTATCCCTAGCGCGCCACCTGTGGTTTCTGGACCGCGAGGACGATGTCATTGTCATTCTTTTGCTAATACTATGGTCAAAATGTTCAGAGAATTTAATTTTGCGAGGGACTCCTTAATAGATAAAAAAGG
>SCLH01001791.1:23008-78826 GCA_004367855.1 Oikopleura vanhoeffeni
TAACTATACGCCGCACCCCGCTGTAATTAATTTATTAATAATTATTTAATTAATTATTAAAAAATTATTATTCTACAAAAAATTAAAAAGACATGTTTTTAACGAAAAATGTGTCCCATAAACATTGTTGTCTAGCCTGAAAACGTTGAAAAGTTTATAGTTTTTTAAATTTTGTACAAGAGATGACTATGACAAGTAAACGACATGAACTTCTTTAAAAAGAGTGACTTTAACGGGTAAAAGGTGACTACATAGGAAATAAAATAAAGGGGATAATACTCCTACGATTTTCTACAAATTCGTATCTTTTTGCCCTACACGCCTACGCATTTTTGGGGAGGACCATTCCCTCAACTTGAACAGGGTAGTATTAGAAGAGTGACTATAAGGAAGTAACTACTGTATATGATATACAGTAGTTACTTCGTTATAGTCACTCTTCTTATAGTCACCTTTTACCCGTTAAAGTCACCCTTTTCAAAGAAGTTCATGTCGTTTACTTGTCATAGTCACCCCTTGTACAAAATTTCAAAAACTATAGACTTTTTAACGTATATACAGTATATCTCATAATATGTAATCAAATTCATGCATCGATAGTAAAAGGGATTGGTAAAAACTGGGACATATCTGAGCCACAGGAATCGGCAGACACTGCTCTAGACACTGCAACTAAAACCCCTAGGAAACTCTTATGGGAGTAAAGCTTAGTCTTAATTTGGCATCAGATAATAGCAAAATAGCTTGAAAACTGTTTTAGAGCAGAACAGAGCAAACGATTTCAGTAAACGGCCATGAGCAAATATAAGCTTAACCCTGCGAAGCATATAAAAACAGTTCCGCCGAGGCACGATAGCCTTTCAGGAGGCTATTTTTTTGAGCTTTGTTTACAGAAAACTCTTATGAGATCAATCTTCAATTTTTCCTTAATTATCAAGTTGAAGAGTTAAATTTTCGGAAAAAAGGTTAATTAAACCACGTGATACTATCTCATGGTAGGCTCTAGGAAATTTATGTTTATCTCCATAACTGCGCAGTGCTTTGTTCTACTAAATTCTTTTGTCTGATTGAGTATATCTGTTGGGAATCAAAAAATATTTTTAAATAAGTTCAAAATATTCATGAAAAAATTATGTTTTTTAAGAAAAAATTGTTAGTTTTCTCGATTTAATGAAAATATTTGATTATTATTACAATATTTAGGCAAATATGGTATAAGAGTACCACTCTGTATTTTTTCAAAACATATCATTTTATCCATACTAATATCGGAATACGATATTTTGAAATTTCACTCACAAAAAAATATTTTTGCTCCAGATATGCCCAGAAGGCTAAATTTTCTTGAAAATTGTACTCAAAATACTTTCCTAAAAACTGGCTTATTTGAAATTTTAATTTCAAATTTGGATCAAAAATTATTTCTTCGGAAGTACAACTTGAGCAAAAAATGGCCTTTCAATCAACTCGTCATAAAATTTGAAACTAGTATCCAAAAAAATTTTAGGAAATATTTTGAGATTAACATTGATGAATTTTAAAATGTAATAGAAGGAGAAGTTTCTGCGATCATTTTTCTATCATTTTTGGCTGATTTAAAGTGGCTTAAGCCTTTCAAAAGGCTATATGCCTCGGGGGGTTAAGCAAATATTTCCATTTCATCAATTTCTGACGTTTCAAGTTGTTTCATCAATATACCTTGGAGGGAGCCTTTAGAGGAAAAATGTGACAATTGAAAAAAACTCAGGCTGTATATTAAGTATTTTTAGCTTACAAATTTGACAAAGTTTAACAAATCCATCGATTGATTAACTATAATACCGTTTTCTATCAAGGATAGTTTCCATCCGACTTTTCGGCTGACGGCCATTTCCAGTTCACAGTGTGAACTTCACACTGTGAATTTCTATTTAGCCGAAACGTCAAATAATAACTATTCTTGATAAAAATGAATTCAGAAGGCCTGTAAGTCACAGGATGTAACTGTTTTTTGTGGAAGAGTGATTTTGAGAAAAAAAATATTCGATAAAAGTGATAACAACGAAATAATTCAGATTGATGATTCTATGTATGCGGTTCATGCTGATAATCAATGGAATTTCCATACTCCCCGAACTCTTTCCCGAAAACCAATTCTTTATATGAAATCTAATTCTGAATTAGTTGATGTAAATTTTGACGAAGACGTTTGCTACTTTAGCAAAAGAAAAAACTGTGATTACTTGATTGAACCAATTTCTGTTTAAAATTTCCGCTTGCAAATGTATTTCATAAATGTTCTGTTTATGTGTATAATAAATTAACATTCAATAACTTTTCATTCTTCAAAAATGATAATAGTAATAGGTTGTATAAATTAAAATATTTTATTTTTCATTTTTCAAATAATAAGTGGTGGGAAAATGTGCTCTGATTGGTCAATTTAAACAGTATCCATAGTTTATACATGTAATTGAGTTAAAGGGTGGTCAGAACTACTAGAAGGTGGTCAGAAAACTAAATATTTTTATCTGAATAACTATTGGCCCATTTTCAAGCTAGCCGACATTGTCTGCGAGACTTGAAAACATGTTTTTAAACTTTTTGAAATACCGACACTTCATTGGTCAATCTGAACATGTTTTTAAAAAATGTATTTTTCGTTGTCGCGCCGACCGGAGAATCTTGGTCTTAGAATCTGGTTAAAAACGCCTATCTTTTGCCTAGGAAGGTTTGAAAAACAACCCTATTTTTTGCCTACAACTACCGGTATACGCCGCACGCAAGGAACGAATAAATTTATTTTTCAAATGCGTAGGTTTTTGCGGAGGCTTACGTAGGTTGTTGCGTGGGGTCCAACTATACGCGTACATCTATACGCCGCGAATAATGCAAAAGCGCTTTTGTTTTAAAATTTTGCTTTCAGCGGCCAAAAAAGCCAAAAAACGAAAACAAAAATTATTGATTTATTTATGATTTAAATTGAAAGTGCGCTAATTTGTTTTCTTTTGACGCTACCGAGTTAAAAATAACACCAAAATCCTTAAATGTGTTTGTATTTACGGAAAAAATTATTTTGAAGCATTTTTTCTGGTTTCTAAATTTTGTCAAAAATTTAGGCTCAAAATGAAAAGTTGACGTGGCCTTCAAGAGACGCCAAATAAAAATTTCAAAAAAAACTCTTNCAAAGATTCCAAGATAAAAGACATTGATAAGATACAAAATCCAGCCATCGTCTAGAACTTTTACTCCGTCACTGGTCGACGCCACGCCCATTCACAAAAACTCTGTTTTAACTTTGGTCTGCAGAGGATCTTCATTTTAGGCTTTTTTCACGCATTTATATAACTTGTTCGGTTTTCTTTTGAGCCCTCCCAGAAGTCTAAAAAACCCATCTCAAAAACACGTTTGGAGTACCCACAATATTAAAAAAGAGAACGTGTCAAGTTTTGATTTAATATTATTATTCTTTTCTATCCGTTACCACCCATCCATCCAGCTGTGAGAAGTAGGCAATTTTCCCCAGCCAATTCTAACATATCTACACCGGCACAACCCCCTACAGGTGGTCTTCCATGATAGTTGGCAGGTTGCGTGATTTAATCGTTGAAAGTTAATTTTTGATTTTTGGTTGGTAATAATGCAAATTTTAGGAAGTCTGTTTTTGAAAATACCTAAAATAAGTGAGATAGTCAGAACTGGTAAAATACGATTTTCAAGGTCTTTTAGAATTTCCGAAATTCTATATTACGACATTGGCCAAAGATTGTAATACCGGAATAAATTTGAGTTAGGGTTGGTTTGCTCATCTTATGGTGATAAAAGTGTTTTCGACTCCGCCAAAAATTTGGAATTTTTGAGAGATGTATTTTGTCAAAACTACATGTGTATGGGGGAGAGCGACATATTTGATACTAGATATAGGGTTATTTAGTTCAGAAAGCGAAACCTCACAAATGTTCTCTTGGTATTGGAAAATTTTTAGCAAAAATTGACGCGATTGAACCCAAGGAATTGTATTATTCTTCATGTAGTCAAACAAAGAAAGATAATTTTTGCATGCAATCCAGCCCCCCCAAACCTCTTAAGGGAGTGGGTGTCCGGCTGATTTGGGCCTCTTCCAAGGTCATTTCCCGCCAAACTAGCAAAGGTGATATCTTCCAAAACATTTTGTAACTAACCAGAACCAACCTTCGCGGTAAATTAAAAACTTAACAGTAATCTGAACAAATCCCACCTACCCGACACCTACGCTTTTATAAAAGCCTCCAGAAAAAGACAACGGTGCAGTTAGTGCCTACTCCTTCAATTTTCATCATTTTTTATTTATTTTTTTTGTGTCGAGCTCGGAGAAGGCCCGTTACAATAGATGCAAAAAAGCGCTTTTGTTTTAAAATTTTGGCTTTCAAGCGGACAAAACGTAAACCAAAAAGTGAGAGACAGTTTTGAATGGTCAAGTTTTGGCGGCTCAGGCAAGAAGCTATCTCTCCTTCCCCAAGTTTGACAGGGATAAGTTCGACCTCAATACTGAATCAGAAAGTCACAGGGATTGTTAACAATTTCATTTGAGGAGCGTTGTTTTGGGAATTTTGCTTCGGCGGTCTACTTTGGAGGCCGATGTCAGAACTTTTCATTTAACCAAATTGTTCGAGAATGATCAGTTTGGTGAGGCTCAGGCAAAGTCTAGGTCACTCTCCAACCAAAGTTTAGAAGATAGCAATTTTGCTCATACTCGGCATCCGGAAGCCTTGTTTGACATGCTATTTAAGATTTTTTTGACAATTTTTATTTGGCGTCTCTTGAGAGGCGACGTCAACTTTTCATTTGAGCCTAGAATTTTATGAACCAAAATTGTAGAAAACCAAAAAAAATGCTTCAGAAATAATTTTCTGTAAATACAGAACACATTTAAGGATTTGGTGTTTAGTTTTTAACATCGGAGCTGTCAAGAAGAAAGACGAAATTAGCTGCACTTTCAATTTGAGAATCATAAATAAGAATCAAATAATTTTTTGTTTGTTCGTTTTTGGCTTTTTTGGCCGCTGCAAGCAAAAATTTTAAAACAAAAGCGCTTTGCATTATCGCTGGGCGTATAGATGTAGCGTATGTTGGAAACCCACGCAACAACCTACGTAAGCCTCCGCAAAAACCCTAAGCGCATTTGTGGAGGAGATAGCTTTTGCCTGAGCCTCCCAAACTGATCATTTCGAACAATTTGGCTAAAAATGAAAATTTGACATGGCCTCCAAGAGACGCCAAAGCAAAATTCCCAAAAAACGCTCCAATGAATTGTTAAACAAGTCCTGTGCTTTCTGATTCAGTATGAGTCGAAACTGTATCTCTCAAACTGGTGAAGGAGATAGCTTTTGCCTGAGCCTCCAAAACTGACCATTTCAAAATTTTAATTTTTGGTTTTTTCGCGTTTTTGTCCGCTGAAAGCAAAATTTTAAAACAAAAGCNTTCTGTTAGTTACAAATGTTTTTGGAATATCACCTTTGCTAGTTTGGCGGGAAATGACCTTGGAAGAGGCCCAAATCAGCGACACCCACTCCCTTAAGAGGGTTCTGGGTGCTGGATTGCATGCAAAAATTATCTTTCTTTGTTTGATACATGAAGCAAATAAATACAATTCCTGGGTCAATCGGTCAATTTTGCTAAAAATTTTCCAAAAAAAATTTGTGGGTTTCGTTTGCATATATATATAATTGTTCCCTACACATGTAGTTTGAAAAACATCTCAAAAAATTCCAAATTTTTGGCTGAAAACAACTTTATCACCATGTAATGGAAACCCATAACTCAAATTTTTTATTACAATCTTTGGCCAATGTCCGATAATAACCGGAAATCAAAAGACCTGAAAATCGTATTTACCAGTTCTGAACTATCTCACTTATTTTAGGTATTTTCAAAAACAGACCTTACTAAAATTTGATTATTAAACCAAAACATAAAATTATACTTTCAAATTAAAATCAGCAACCTGCAAACATCATGGAAGACCACCTTAGGGGGTTGTGGGTGTAGAATGTTAGAATTGCTGGGGAAAATTGCCTACTTCTCCAGCTGGACTGGATGGGTCGATAACGGGTAGATAAGAATAAATAATAAAACAAAACTTGAACGTTCTCTTTTAAGTGGGTACTCAACGGGTTTTGAGATTTTAGATCGGGGCTCAAAAGAAAACGAAACAAGTTATATAAATTCTGAAAAGCCTAAAATGAAGATCTATCCTTTTGCTCCCGACCAAAAGTAAANACAGAGTTTTTTGAGCACCACAGCACCAAGTGGGAGTAAAGTTCTAGAACACTGATTTTGACTTCAATGTCTTTTATCTTGGAAACTGCTTAATGGAAATTGATTACACTTTGTAAAAATAACAATTACTACTAGGTTGACAGTTATCGGAAATATTTTGCGAAAATTTCGATCGGACTTGTTCAAGAATAATGAAAAACAGTAATTTCATGATATTTTAGAATTTGTAGCTCAGTTTTCTCAAAAACGACTCGATACAATTTTTTTTTAATTTGGTATTATTCGGAAAAATATGGCTTCTCAATTTCTAGTGGAAAACTTTTTTTTAACATCGCTCTTATTTATAGAAAATTGCAGATTAATTCAGCCGGAATTCAGTTTTCATGATTTTTAGAAAATTTTGAGGCTATTTGGTGCAGCTTTTATGTCCCTAACCTGAATTAAAAAACCGTTGAGTACCCCCTTGAATACAAATTAAATTTCTCGATTTTGGTCGAGGGTGACTCACTAAAAACCGGTTAATATTTGTACTTTATTCACAAAATTCGAATATACTTAGTCAATTTTGCTCCAAATTAAATCAAACAAATATGTTTTTTGCTTCGGTTTTTTGCCTCGGTTCTTACTTTTTGTGTCACGTGATCAAATGGAATTTCGGTTCAGTCAAAGCTAATCGAGCCTCCTGCAGGCGCTGTGGAGCACAAAGACGACGGAGCCCAGTCTTGTACCCCAGTACAATAAAATGACGATTAAACACGTCTCGTCACCCTTTCTCGGTTGGCAACCGGGAAAACACGGTCGCGGATAGGTGACGAGAAATAATTTCAAAACAATGGAAAGACGACGCACTCAAATTTTGTGATGTAACCGAAAAGGACAACAGATAATGAATTAAATTATTGTACCCCCTCTGTATCCGACTTGAAAACACACGGCGAACTCATCGGCGCGGACATCGCAGGCTGCGAATCACGATGGATACTTCTATGTATGATTGGTATCACTGATACAATCGTTCTCAAATCCGGTTCTTACCAGGCGGCAGATTTACATTGATAAATATTACTATTTAAACAATAACTTAAAATTAAATACATGTTTCAAATAAAGAATTAAAGAATATTGGAACCCGGACATTCTCTGATATTTTTTTCTCAGGAAACACGACTGCAACAGATGTTTACTTTCATGCGGTTCAATTACTTATATTATGGATCACTTTCAATTAACACCGCCATAACAAACTTTTTTTTAAAAAAGGCAGGTAATTAAGCCATTGTCTTCAACAAGAATCGAGATGACAGTGACAACTATTCTAAAGAGGTGCATCTACCTTGAATCTATTGATCATAAATAGAGAAAACTTAATATATAATAGACCAAAATTCACTCTCGATGCAAATATGGCATCTCACTCCGCCTACACCTAATCATAATCGATTGCTTCTCCGGAGGCAAAAATGGATGAGCATATTCAATTTGACTCAAAATTTGACAAGAACATTATTTCCCTTGGATTGTAAAAAACGATCAGCTATTAAAATTGGACACTTACTTAGCGTGAACTGGTATTCCACAATTATCCATATGTGAGCGGACGAACCTAAAAAATCGCCTATTTAAATCAACTTAGTTAAGGGGGGATTATATCAATAAAGCTGCCTGATGTAAGGTCAATTCACACGATTATCAATTTCTGACACGAGAATAAAATTTTCGAATTATAATAGGACAATAGCGCAAAAAGACGAAATGAATCCTTAGAACAAGATATTGAAAGATCGCTCCAAATTCATTTCTCGAGCGCATTCATTTGGCCTTAATTATTCAACCCCTTAAATCAATTATTACCCTATTTCGTACTCAAGCCTGCCTTTCATTTCGCAAGCCGACTATTACATCATTGCTCAAGAGAGTTGAACTGAAAATTTAAATTGCAATTTTGGCTAAAAATTTCCTAGCGCTAACTTAATCAGCCACATATTATTCCGTATTATCAATTTTTCAATTTTCATTTTCTATTTCTGCACATTTCTCTGTTTTTTTATCGCAATTAAAAGTTAAAATACTGATAACTTTACGATCAAATTATTCTGAAATTGTTTTGTATTAGTATATCATTCGTCCTATTTCTTCAACTATAAATTTGTTAGTTTTTTGCAATTTTGAATTTATGAAATTAAATCGTATTATATATTATAAAAATTAGAGTTACAAATTGTCAGCGCATAGTTTCGTCACTGTCTCGGTGGGAATTGTTACCAAATCTTCAATTTTTAATTCTCAAAACTTTCCGGAATAGCGCTAGGTACTTTTCTTGTTGAGAAAGATACCTCAAATCAGATAAAATACACATCCTGTGAAAAACAGGTACAAGACGACAGTATCTCAAGAAATAACTTGATGAGACTGTTTTCAGCCGGTTTTCAAAATACTATTACCCGTAACAAATGAATATATTGCCCATTTGGTAATACCCGTACTTACTCATATTTCTAATTATAAACCAATCCCATTGGTTTTAATACTGATCACCCAAAAATTTCCAGCCTTAATTTATACGTGAACTCAATACTATCTCGATGAAACTTCATACTATACTCGATTTGTTCGCTGAGGAAACAAAGCCGACCCCCAGGCAAGTCGATTGCGAGAAAAAAACGACTATTATCGTTATAATAAGCGCAAAAAAATAAACTTTTTATATGAGGATAAAAAGATATGAAGTAATTTAAGTATAAGCTAGAAAATCGAGAGAAAAAATTAGATGCTCTCTAAATTCTTTATTATGGCCGATAACGTGATGGATTTCTGCTTTTTAAATAAAACAAAAAAAGTATTTTCGAGTCGATTTATTTCGACGAGCAAATTGGTGTTTTCAATCCGCGAAGTATGGCTGAACATTTTCGGTCGTGCAGCACCATTCTTGCTTTAAAAAGAGTGGAAACGATATATTTGGAATTCTTTACTTATCAAACTGTATTCAAAAACTGAATTTCTTTGCTTTAGCTCTTTTTGACATCAATTATCTGTTTTATTATTTGTTTGACCTCGCGTTGATATTTCGAAATTTAACAGTGGATGTGCGTAATCAATTTTTTTATTATTTAGATCAATCTAATTTGGCAAAGAATAATGAACTTGTTTATTATTTTGACGAATTAAGAACTACCTCTTATATGCCAATTATTCTTTGTGAAAAGATACCGATAGAAATGCATCGAGTGATCTTGAATGAAGTCACTGAAAAGCAGTCTATTTATGTTTGTTTTCTATTGTTAGTGACAATTACATCTGCGTCTTCCATGCTACCACACAGCTCTCAATTGTCAGGACTTTTTCAAAAACAATTATTATTCTAAATTATCAATCCGCTGGGATGTGTAGCGTGAAAAGTACAAAAAACAGTGACGCGTTAGTCAAACCAAAACCCTTATCTTGAAAAAAATGTATATCAGTTTCACATATGACACCTAATACTTATTATGATGCATTGTGTATATAACAAAACATGTATTTCTGGTCAGTTGTTAGTACTGTTTTATATTTTTTCTTTATTATTATTATATACGTGACTTAATGCTTGTGTTAATTTAACAACAAGAATTAGGGCATTTTTGAACCATCTTCTTTTCTCGCATCCGTGCCCGAGTAAATCGATATCGCTGATAAACCTGATACGCTGCGATTGCCGGGATTTTACTACCCATCAATACGGGAAGACTTTAATAATATATTTTTATTGTTTTCAATACGTTAATAATTAGATACGTAGTGTCACGCATCGCGACTTTCGGCGGTTCTTTTTCTTTCGTAGTTGATGGTAAAGAGATAAGAAATTGAGCCAGGGTAAATTGCTGAACATATAGTACAGGCCTACATTTGTATTAATAATATTCTTTTCAGTAAAAGCCTGCATTTTCCAAAGTTTCACCACAAGTTATATTTTTTGCGTATAATTAACTATAAACATTATCTAAGCTCTCTAAACATGTGATTAAACAGAAGATTCAACGTCTTTTTAGACCTTGTACTTTTAACGCTGTATTCAATATTAAGACTTGTTCCTGTGTAAAAAACTGTAACTGTAACTAGATATCGTCTGCCAAGTAATCACTCTCTTCGCGAAGGCTATACTCATTGCACACATATATGTCTGAGTTGCTGAGCGTCTTAATGGAGCATTATGTCGGCCACCTTCTACTGGCTGCCAATAAACCTAATCCAAATACATAATAATATAAGTATTACTATGTATACTATTAGTATACTGTGTTATTACTAGGTATAGTAGTACGGGCATGCATAGTGAAATAGTGGATTAAAATAATAAAGGAAATAATTGAGGTATGCCGGATTTTAAAACGGGATTACGTCTGCTTGGTTTAACAGTTGAAGTATTTTTTTTATTTTATTGAAATAAGGACTTCTTGAGGGGTTGAACAGTTTACAATCAGAGAGTTGAAAGGAGTCCTTGAGGCTCATTTTGGTTATCTGGATTTCTTAGGAGTTATTAGAAATTGGTCGAAGACTTTCAAAAAATTAAAAAGGAAAAGAACAAAAAGGAAGATGAGAGTAAGTTATTTAGGATTAACGTTATTCCGTGGCATAAAGGGACGGCAGGTGTAGCTGTGGTAGATCGAGTTTGAATATAATCATTTCTTTTCTGACAAGAATAGTTAAATTCAATCATCTGCTCCAGTTCTGAATTATCTCACTTATTTTAGGTATTTTCAAAAACAGACCTTACTAAAATTTGATTATTAAACCAAAACACAAAATTATACTTTCAAATTAAAATCAGCAACTTGCAAACATCATGGAAGACCACCTTTGGGGGTTGTGGGTGTAGAATGTTAGAATTGCTGGGGAAAATTGCCTACTTCTCCAGCTGGACTGGAAGGGTCGATAACCGGTAGATAAGAATAAATAAGAAAACAAAACTTAAACGTTCTCTTTTAAATACAAATTAAATTTCTCGATTTTGGTCGAGGGTGACTCACTAAAAACCGGTTAATATTTGTAACTTTCATTCATCAAAATTCGCAATATTTTTAGTTCAATTTTGCTCCAAATCAAATCAACAAAATATGTTTTTAAAAGTATGAAGTTTTTCAATAATTTCCCAGGATCGCCCGTTGAACATTAAATTCCTTTTGGTGTTTCCGCAGCAAAAAACGGTTTTATTTCATATAATTTCTCTGCGAGATGGTAAAAAGATTCGCACTCGAAGAGTGGACAAGCCTATGTCCACGCTCTTCAGGCTTGAACCAATCCCATCATCTCATTTACTTTATTTCATCATTTTTTAGAATAAATTATTGTTACTTGTACAGTAGAAGGATTCCAGAAAATATATAAACAATTTTCTTCCACTCGTGCATTCTTTTCAAAAAATCCGATCCCTGCCCACAAACTCCCTTAAATAATTAGTATGGCGGTTTATGAAATCTGGTGGCTGAGAGTTTATCAAATGTAAGTTCTGGACAACCCATTACTGATTTTTAGTTGAAAATAATGAAAATTTGAATATTTTGAACAAAATCACCTACAATCTAGATATACAACTTGTATATACTGATGGTTCAGTTGAAACTAAGGTCTCAGAAAAATAAAAAAAAAGGCCAACTTCTTTTACTGGATTTATCAGTTCTTTTTAAACTTGTGAAAAAATTCAAGGAATCAGGGAAAAATTTGTATGAAATGTGAATGCGGTTTTCAGGCTTTTCAATGTTAATTGAGAGTTTGCTAAAAATGGCCTTTCTAAATTAAAAGTCGAACAAAATTTAAATCCTGAATTTCTGAATTTAAATTTGAACTTGAAATCGAAATATTTTAATGATATTTTTGAAAAGTCTAATGAAACTTTGATATATTTGAAAGAGAAAAGTGTCAATTCTTGAGCCGAGAAATCAAAACCGAACAAAATTGCAGTTTTTGGATGTGATACAACGTATACAAACACAAACAACAATACAGTCCCTGAGCCCTTAAAAGTAGTCCCCTTAAGGGAGTGGGTGTCGCTGATTTGGGCCTCTTCCAAGGTCATTTCTTCGCCAACTAGCAAAGTTATAATTCCAAAACATTTTTACTAACAGAACCAACCTGGCGGTAATTTTAAACTTAACAGTAATCTGATAAAATCCCACTACGCCGACACTACGCTTTAAAAAGCCTCCTAAAAAGACACGCCAGTTAGTGCCTACTCCTTCAATTTTCATCATTTTTTATTACTTTTTTTGTGTCAGGCTCCAGAGAAGCCTTACGAATAATGCAAAAGCGCTTTGTTTTAAAATTTGCTTTCAGCGGACAAAAACGCGAAAAAAAAATAAAATTTTGAAATGATCAGTTTTGGGAGGCTCAGGCAAAAGCTATCTCCTTCACCAGTTTAGAAGATATAGTTTCGACTTATACCGCATCTAAAGCCCAAAAACTTGTTCAACAATAACTAGAGAGTTTTTTTCGAAATTTGCTTCGGCGTTTCTTGTGGGCCATGTCATTTTTCATTTTTAGCCAAATTATTTGAAATGGTCAGTTTGGGAGGCTCAGGCAAAAGCTATCTCCTCCACCAGTTGAGAGATACAGCTTCTATACTCATACTGCATCTGAAAGCAGAAGACTGTTTGACAATAAACTAGAGAGTTTTTTTTCGAAATTTTTGCTTTGGCGTCTCTTGGGGGCCATGGCAACTTTTTCATTTTGAGCCTAAATTTTTGACAAAATTTAGAAACCAGAAAAATGCTTCAAAATAATTTTTTCGCGAAATACAAACACTTTTAAGGATTTTGGTGCAATTTTCAACTCGGTAGCGTCAAAAGAAAACAAATGAGCGCACTTTCAATTTAAATCATAAATAAATCAATAATTTTTTGTTTTCGGTTTTTTGCTGTTTTGGGCGCCGAAAGCAAAATTTAAAACAAAAGCAATTTTTCATTATTTGTTAGGCTTCTCCGGAGCCTCACGCAAAAAAATAATAAAAAATGATGAAAATGAAGGAGTAGGTACGAACTGCGTGTCTTTTTAAGAAGCTTTTTAAAAGCGTAGGTGTCGGAGTAGGTGGGAATGTATCAGATTACTGTTAAATTCAAAATTACCGCGAAGGTTGGTTCTGTTTAGTACAAATGTTTTGGAATATCACCTTTGCTAGTTTGGCGGGAAATGGCCTCGGAAAAGGCTCAAATTTGCGACACCCCTCCTTAAAGCGCGCAATCCCCTAGACCACTTAAAGCAACCAGATTTTCGAGAAAAAAAATTTGTCCCCTTAAAGCGCATTCCAAAAATTATGATAAATTATACTTCTTTTTTCGCACATTATCGTTAGATAAACTAAAAATTTGGAAAAAAGATTTCTCTGAATATGTGTTGTCCTTTTGACTTACAATTTTTGAGCTTTCTGAGAACTGAATCGGATAAGTCGTTGCCAAAAGCCGAAATGTAAACAGTGTGGGCACACTTATATTACTAAACACTTTGGTTGGGAACATTATATGCACGCACTGTACAGTAGTATATATACTGTACTTATTATAAACGGATCGCACCAAACTGGAGCCGGGGTCGCGAAAATCTGAAGTTTTAATAACTATACTTGTTCAATTTTGCAGTATAAAAATAAAATTTTTTCGATCAAATAATTTTTTGAAATCAAGTTTTTAAATTGTGCTCAAGAATTTTTTCTTTGAATGTTAGACGACAATTAAATAAAAATCACAACTGTTAACTTTTAATTTGCTTATTTTCATACAATTTGATAAAAAATCGAAAAACATAGATGTCAAACGTCCTGACAGTCACTCAAACGTCCTGACAAAATTTTTCTAATCATAGGTGTCAGGACGTCTGAGTACATGGTAACTGGAGGGGGGCTTTAAGTGGTCAACCACTGTATTTATCAACTGATATTTTTGCCATTCTTACCACAAATCAAATATTTTTTTATTATTTTCATCTTAATATTTGAAACTAAAAAATATTTTCTTGAAATTTTCAACTGAGCCTTCATTGAAGCAATCACTGAAAATTAATTCACTCAGTCGGATCTTAAGGCAAATCGTGGTCTGATCACAAAACTTGAAAAAATTAAATAAAAAAGCGGTTTTTCACTAGAAAAATGCACCGACCCCTTAAAGCGCCTTTAATCCCCTATGACTAGGGTCAGTACCGGGAGATTTATCTGCAAAACCCCTTAGCACTAATTCTTTAAGTTTATATGGTTAAACTTTCTCCAAAAAAAATGATCCCGACCATGAAAAAAAAATTCGAGCCACCTGGTGGTCACAATGTGAGTATTAAAAAACAACCATTTGGGCTTTCTGAGGCGCGTAAAAGGTTGAATTATTATTCATTTTATTTTATTATGACACGTATAACGCCACAAAAACATTTAGCTATACATGACAAAAAAATATTTTTAATTTTCGAAAAAAACATTTTCGAAAATTTTTATCGGTCATTTTGAAGGAATTTTGATGAAAAACAGCGTGCGGAACGACCGAAAACGCAAATGATATTGGCCAACATTCGTGCGTGCCAATTATTGTGTTTCGACCTAAAATTTATTTGCTAGCCGATAAGAAAATTTAGAATTGAGCAGCGCGAGCACTACTCAAGGTCAATGTAAACAATAAAATGCCATTACTACATATAAAAAACGTTCGAAAAAACAAATTCTAAAACCATCTCGATCAAAAATTCTGCACAAGCGCTCACCACCAAATCGCAATAAACTAATTAGTAAAAGTCGATTTTCGGCCGATACGACCTACCTAGACTATCTCTTCCACCATCATTTCGACTTCATAGAAATAACTAGGTGATTTCGTGAGAACTTTGAGAGGTAATAATAAAAATAAGCAAAAAATAGAAACAAAATTTTGGAACGTCACGGACAAATAGCGATTTCCGTATTTCGTATTTAACTTAATTAAAAACATGCCGCATCCGGTATTTGGTCACGCCACTATAAATAAATAACACAATTTGGAAAAAAAATAAAAATGAAATGTGTCATTCAGCTCCAAACCTGATTCTTATGAAAAAAAACTTAGAATTGAAAAAAAAGAGATGGCCGTGAGCCAAAACTTTGTTTGTTATTATCAAAAATGACCGCCTTGTTACTTAGTTACAGACAGTTTTTTGGCACATATTCTCCGATAGATGTGTCATATTTACTTTTTTGAGAATTTTCGAGTTTTTCAAGTATTTTTCGACAAGTGGACAGAAAAAAAATTTGCAAATTTTTGAGGCGTTCAGCATTTGAAAAATGAAAAAAAAAATTTCGGAAAAATAATTTTCGAAAAATATCGATTTTTTTTCATTTTTGCAATGTCTGAAACGGTCTGCAATTCAATCACAATTTTTTTTTCTGCGAAGAAAATCCGAAATTTCGAAGATTAAGTTTCGATGAAAAACAGATTGTGATTAACTCAGTGATTATTCATCGTGCCCCAGGATATGTTAACTCGAGACTCAAAACTATTCACATCCAACTCATAATGAGGATCGTGAAGATTGTCAGGAACGAGCGTCAAAGTGAGTCATATTTTGTGCAAAAGCACTATTCTTTCATGCTTGATTGGGGAAACATTTTTATTTCATTATGCACCACAAGGAAACACACACAGGTATTCTCGTTTTGAAAGATATCGAATCATATCGGGTCTAGAAAACCGCAGAAAAACGAGTTCTTTTGAAGCTGCTTTTCAAAGAGGCTCGCTGAAAGCCTATTTCTTCCTGGCATTTAAGTCACAATATGAAACTTTATGAACGTCGCATGACCTCGCTGGCGTTACATCGAAACTTGAATTTCGCTTGATTTTTCTTTCCAAAACATTATCTTAATCCTGAAATCTAATATTGGATAAACATGCTAAAATAAACAAGATTTTCGAAATAATGAAGAAGTAGGTTCCTGGCTGAGTATGGAGAAAAATTCGTACCAAGTCATCTCAAATTGTCAATATTCAAAAAACATCAAAATAAAACGGGAAAACTTTGTTGTTCGCTTCTTCATGGAGGGTCTCCCTTGATGAAGTTATTGTTATTATACATTAGCTCGGGGCTCCGTCATTTGAAATCTGAATGTTGAAAGTTGACCTTGCAAGGACACGAAAATATTGAAAGTTTGTAATCTGTCTTAAGCACCGTATCCCGCTTAACTGATTACGACAGATCCAAGGCTGGCACGATGATGAATGTTTTCTCAGTAGATCTTCGATTTGAAAAATCACAAAAATTTGTAATATTTTCAAGATAAATTCGTAGCAAAAAAAAAATTTTCGAAATATTTTGCGGCGTTTTGACCATAAAAAAAAAAAAAAATTTCCAAATTTTTTTTTTTCCGAAAAATTTTTCGAATTTTTTTTTCAAAAAATTTTTAAATTGTCTAAAACGGCCGCAAAGAAAATTTCGAATTTTTTTTTTCTGAAATTTTTTGGAAACTGAGAAAAAAGAGAATGTTATTTTTCAAAAATTTTAGAGCGCGGAATCCGCCCCGGAACTTAAATAATTGATATCTGACCATAACGGAGTGGCTCCTCGCAGTCATACTACACTTTTATGGTCAGATTATTGTCGAACCCCTTTTCTTTTCTCGAAATGCGATTTTTTCAAATATATTCATTTTTTTGGAAAATACTCAGTTGTAAAAAAAAAGTCCAACCACAAAACGCGGAATACATGAAAGACAGTCGTAATGACAATCTAAACTAAGCTGGGTCGAGTTTTGGCCGAAATCGATGGTGGATAGCTTATGAGGATATGGTCGATTTAAAGCAAAAACAGGGTTTTCAGACCGTCGCTTCAATGAAGTCACCGAAAACAACGAACATAAGTATCCAGTTTAGATAAGACATAAATCTTGCTTTCCACAAAACAATAAAGGCTCTGATGCCCAATCAGGAACGACCTTCAAGGGCAAAACTTCAAACCTACTCCTCCCTGATTTTGAAGATGAGAATACTTAAGCTTTATTGACCACAGAGAACTGGGCAGAACCCCAAGTTCAGTTTTACAAAGAATTTCAACCAAAATGAGCAAAAAACTTTTTTAGACTTATTTTGGGGCTGAGAAAATACACCCTCCCTGGATTTTGACAAAAAAAGTTATGCGATCCCTAACGTATAACGCGCAAAACCCAGAATTCGCACAATGATTTTTGTCCTCGTTTTTCGGAACAGCAATTCAAGAATTCCATTCGAAAACGTGATTAAAAAAAATATTTTTATGAACAATTGAACAAATAAAAAAGAATATGACAACGTTATTTTTGTCCATATCAAAAAAAAACATTTAAAAAGAATCCTGGAAAATTCAGTGTCCGAGTCTCTAAATGCACCAGTACTCCTTAAGGGTGTGGGTGTTGCTGATTTGACAGTTTACGAAGCTATTTTTGGATAACTAGCAAAGCTGATATCCCAAAACCTGTGCATCTTGGAAGAACAACCTAGTGAATGTTGATTTAACAGTAATCTGATACAACCCCTACGCCGACACTACGCTTTTAAAAAGCTTCCAAAAAAATCGCTAAAAACGCATTTTCTCCGTCAATTTTCACCATTTTTCATTATTATTTTGTTGTCAGGCCTCAAAGAAGCCTAACAATAATGATTATGTCATTACGTCGGAATGGAACGAAAAAAACAAATTTGAATTGGTCAGTAAAACTAGGCAAAAGCTATCTCCCACCAGTTTAGAGATACAGTTTTGTCTCATCTGCATATAAAAAGAAACAAAATATGAAGAGTTTTTTTTTTAATTTTGATTTGGCGTCTCTTGGGGCCATGTCAACTTTTCATTTTATTTTGAATTTTGACAAAATTGGAAACCAAAAAAAATGTACAAGGCTTCAAAATATTTTTTTTTCGTAATTTTAAACACTTTTAAGGATTTGGTGCAATTTTTAACATGGTAGCGTCAAAATAAAACAAATTAGCGCACCTTCAATTTAAATCATAAATTAATCAATAATTTTGTTTCGTTTTTCGGCCGCCAAACGCAAAATCCGAGGAAAGGCGCTTTTGCATTTTGTGTGACGGCTTCTGGAGCCTGACACAAAGAAAATAATAAAAAATGGTGAAAATTGAAGGAGAAAATGCGTATTGAGTGTTTTAGAAAGTTCAAAAGCGTAGGTAGCGCAGTGGGATCGTATCAATACGATTACAAATCAGTGAAAGTTGTTCTCAATGATAAAATTTTGGGATATCAGCTCTGCTAGTTTATCCAAAAATAGCTTCGTAAACTGTCAAAATCTGCGACACCCACACCTTAAAGCGACAGATTTTAAAAAAAATTAAAATGCACTTTAACGGGTTCTATAGGCAGCCCATATCTTTGTACTAAAAATTATTTTGACTGGATTTTAGAATTTTGATATCCACGTAGATTGTTCAATTATATAAAGAAATAAAAATTTGAAAAAAATTTAACATTCTGAATTTTTTTCATAAAATTTGAAACAAGTTTATTTGAGTATATAGGTTCTATAGGCAAGTCGTATCTTTTGAACTAAACGAGCTAGAGGTCTTATTATGATTTTTTGAACTGAACGTGGCTTTTAGTCATAAAACTCAAAAAATAGGTAAAAAATACCAAAAATTTCGGAAAAAATATTAAATTTTCTGATGTCGAAAATAAAAAATCTTTCTGCTCTAGCGCTCGACACGCAAATATTGGTATAGTTTATAAACCGTTTCCAAAAACGAATCGTTTGGTCTTACAAAAAAATTATTGGACAAATGGATGTCAAAATAAATTTCAAATGTACTCCTGGGAGTTAAAAATGAAATCGTTACATCAAGCATAACAGTTTTGTTAACATTATTACGAAAAAACTATAGTGCATTGAAAAATAGTTGCCACGAGCAGTGAAAAAAATACAACTACCGTGGCCAAAATAGCAAAAACAGTCCTTTCGCCAGCTTTGATACTTTTAAGTGAGAAAATTAAAAAAAAGAAATAACAGTTTTTTCCGCCTTTGGATTTCGCAGATAATCAAATTTTGAAACATTTCTAAATAGACGAAAAAAAAATACAGCTTTTTTCAAAGAAATTTTTGCTCCTGGTTAACCTTATTACCGGTTGGTTCAACAGGCTATCTTAAAAATATGATTCAAAACGTCTTTTATTCACTCGCTATGTCTACTGCGAGAAATAGCAATCAAAAGTCCATTTTGCCTATAGAACCCCCTTAAGGAGTCAGGGACTGTAGTCCTTATTGTTGCACTAGGTAAATTTGGTGATTCATATAAAATTGAAGCTTCTTGTATTTCAAAACGACCCCAAGAAATGAGTTAGGACAAAATAAAAAACTTTGAAAGAAGAAGTTTTTGAAGGTTCTGCATCGGAATTAGAACAAGCTGCAATGCTGAAATTTTTTCAAAAATTAGACCCGTTAAATCTAAAATATATCACAACTGATGGGGATATTCGAATGAAAAGTGCGCTTGAAGGATTTCAGTGGTCTGAAACTTCTTCTGAATTATTGCGTGATTTGTCCCATGTAATAAAATGTCCTCAAAACTCTGAAAAAAATATTTAGAGAATGTGGGTTGCATACTGTTAGTAGATTGTTGAAAAGTTGTAACTTAGACCTAATTCAACATTTTCAACACATAAGTCTTTTTTATGCGTCATAATATGCGTCATATATGGATGATATGCGTCACCATTTTTCGTCATAATTTATGCTCTTGGAAAAAATGTCGAACAATTAAAATTTTTACTAATTAAGACACAAATCAAATTAAAAATTTTCTAGGAAAAATTCTGTAATATTTATTTGAAAGCTAAATTTTGGGAAAAATTAGCTTTATCAGAAACCACTAGTTGCATAAAATATTTACATTCGTCGATTTGGTCTCAATTTTTGCCAAAAAATAAAAATCATACAATATATTCAAGATCATCTGAAGCCAGTTTTTCGAGCGCGATTTTTAACTTGAATGAACATAAGAGAGTATTTTTGCGTATAATTAATAGTGTCCCAGAATTTTCATATTGGCCAGTTTCAGAAAAAAACACTGGAATTTTAATAAAATTTTCAGAAAAGCGTTTAGCTTTAACAAGACAAAATGATTTTAAGCAAAAAGAAATAAAGTTTCTTTGTATAAAAATGAAAAGCAGTACACTGACCGCGAAAAATTACTGTATAAACAAGCAAGCCCAAAAAAGGTGGCTGTCGGGAATCAAAAGATATTTTTAAATAAGCTCGAAATATTCATGAAAAAATTGGTAGTTTTCTCGATTTAATGAAATAATATCATGATGATTACTATATTCAGGTTACAGTCCCTGACCCCTTAAAATGCAACAAAATTCCAAAAAAAGTATGCATTTTAAGGGGTCAAAAAAGATTATGCGCATTTTAAGGGAAAATGCCTTTTTTCTAGAGGCAAATTGTTTTTTCCTTGATATCTTTATGTTTTTTCGATTCTTTGAATATTTCTCTACAAAATACGAATTGTGGGTTGCTGAATTTCTAGTTTCGAAGACTTAAAAATTCGTATTTAAATTTTCTAGAAAGTTGAAGATTTAATAATACGAATAAATGTTCAGAAAACGATTCAGCGGTCTTTATTTATACTGAAGGTTTCTGGCGTACCAATAATTCTAGTAATTACTTGTCTCTGTATTTGTGTACCGAATTTTTTAGAAAAATAAGTAGCCAAATAAGACTGCGTTTTTTTTCGCCCGCTGTCTATATAAAAATCATATACAGGGGGGCGCAATATCGTCGAAAGTTTTTTGGCAAAAAAATTAGGCGATATTGGGCACTTTCGGCGATATGGGAACAAAAATAAAAATGTTCGTTCAAAAAATGAAAAAAACGGGTAGGCGTTGGAAATGACGTCATATGTCAAACAATTTTTTGAATATTATAAGGAGTTTCACGATAGGTTTGAATGCCGTGAATCACCAAAATGCGTAGAATTTAATACACCATCAAACGCAATCAAATAAAAGTTGATTAGAGTAGCTTTAGGAAATTCAATCCTGGAAGTGACGTCATTCATGACGAATACAAAGTAATTTGAGATATAAATCTCAAAAAAATTTGGCTATTTCGGCAAATTCGGCGATATTGGGCAATTTCGGCAATATGAAAACAGGAATTATTTGAGCTAAAAATCGTGATATTGCGTAGGTTAAATTCGGCGATTTTAGCACATTCGGCGATATTGGGCCTCCCCCTGTATTTCTTTTTGAGTATTTGTTCGTCATTTTTATTTACAAATTTTCATACAAAACCAAACCTTATATGCAGTATTTTTGAGTCCCATACTGACAATTAAACAAACTAACACCCTGTTGACGCTCCAAAAACGATCGAAATATCTCTTGCCAGGTGATGAGGTAGAGAATATCAAATTGTGATTGCGTACTGTCAAAAAATGAATATCATTTTAGGGGTACGCTTTTTCAGAAAAAATAGGCATTTTAATGGTTAAAGGGAGTTAGTGCATGTTAAAGGAGCCAATTTCACGGGGTAGGACGTAGTATGGGAGGTGTATTAAATCAAAATCTTAATCATCTAAAAAAATTAATTCATAAAAAAAGGTGTATTCATCAAAAAAGTAAATCAAGGTTAATATCCTCCGTTCTAGAAAGTTTAGAAAAAATTGGTTAGAAGGACGCGTTTGACAGTGAATTTAACTATATAAATAATGCCATCGAAACAGTTGAAAAAAAAAATTATTCTTCATCAAAATGATAAAAGGGACCTTTTTATCATTTGGATGAAAAAATATTTTTTTTTCAAACTTTGTTTATGGCATATATCGCCATTCACCTTGTTAATATCCGGCCCTGAGGGACGCAGTGTTTTTTAAGTAGAGGGCCGGATTATCACAAAGTGTGAATAGGGGATATGTTAAATTTCACTTGATAAACGCTCTTTCAACCATTCTAAATTTTTCTAAAACGAGGGAATTAACCTTTTTTTGATTAATTAACCTTTTTTGATGAATTAAGATTTTTGATGAATTAATACCACCTCGTAGTATGGTATTAAATCACCACTCTGGCGTGATTTTCACAAATTAAATATTTTCTTATAACAAATCATTTTTTCCCCACCAGTTTCGAAATAAGATTTTTTGAAATTTCAGTTATAATCAAAAAATAATCAACTCGCCATAAAATTTGTACTTATGAGCGAAAAAAAATATATTTTTTATCTGAATCACCGATTTTTATAATGAATTTGAAAGAAAAGAGTCTGCGAACATATTTTCCACCATTTTTGGATTCAAAGTGGCTTGAGCTTTTCAAAAGGCTCTGTGCCTCCAAGGGTTAAAACAGTGGTTTACTTTTGGCGCAACAATAATTCTAAGTGTCGGTCGTTGCTTCAAAGTAGTTCCGAGTGTATGTGGAATTCAAAATTTTAAACAGAAAACGCCCAATTTGAAATTGATTATCCTGCTTAAGTTATGTAACAAATAAATTTATTAGATATCACCATTTTTATTTTGAAATTGTACAAATTCTCGGAAATGGCCAGTTTATCGACTTCGTCCTCTTCAATGGCAACGAAGACGATTTTTATAGTTTTTGGCAAAATAATTCATTTTGTGTACTGGTTATTTTAGTAATTTACCATAGTGGGTTTCAACACAATCTCCTAAAAGATATGATATTGAAAGGTCACGAAAAATTTAAAAATCAGTTTGATGATAATTACAAGCAGCATGTTCAAACCGAGATTTGTTGTAAAATTTAACTCTCAAACCGATAAATTTGATTTTCAGAAAAAATCTAAATTGTTGTTGAGTTCAAAATCATAAAAAGAAATAACATTAATTTCGGCTCGAGCAGCAAAGGATGAAGAAATTTCTCAAAAAATCAAAGCCATTATGGCAGAAAGATATTATTAAACTTTTTCAAAATGTTTATGGTGTTGATTTTTTGCAAAACGAATTGAATTGAGGGTTCAATTAAAAGTGGGAATAAAGGATGACTCCCTCGAAACTAGCTGGGTTATTTAATCATTCGAAAATTTCGAAAAAATAAATTGAAAAAGGCTGAGCGGTCAAGCTCTGTTGAATCTGCACCATGATCTGTATCCTTAAAAAATGTGGAGGTTCTACGGGAACTAATCTATTTTTTTCTTTCTTCAAGAAAAACCCTATGAGTAAATAGATGGACCCAAAAACCCAAAATAAAAGTGAGATTTCAGCCCAAATATAGCATGCTTTCTACGTGGAAATTGGATACAGATAAAGCGAAACAAAAATATCCCATGGTCAACCAAGCGGTTAACCAAATGGTCATATATTTCATGTGCCTGATAGACCTTGGAGATCACCTCCCATTAGTCAAATTATCGGCAATGTCAAGGTCAGACATCCTTAATTCACACCTCTAAAACTACTACCGTTACTCGCAATACAATAGTATGATACTATTTTACCGTTCGCGAGTTATTCGTTAAAAGTTAGTATTAAAAAATGAAAAAGTTACTTTATGTAAAATGCTACTTTTTTTGTGAAAGATTCCCATTTTAAATATTGAAATTTACAGTGCAAGAAAAAAGAAAGTTTTTAATTGTTCGGTTGGTTCGATTGGCAGCAATTGCAGTTCCCCAATGACGCATGTAGTTTAACGAGATGGCATTACCTTTTCATAAGATGAAAGTCTTTATGTTAAAAAAAATGATCATAAAATTATAAATTTTTAATTGGTGCTTATTGGCTTATTTGTCGGCTTATACCAAATCCACGGGCTTCTCCTAAGAATAAATTAAATTTCTATGAATTTTTATTTTAACTCCGAGTCTTTTATTTGTCATTTTTGACCATTGTATCACTCTGAGAGGCTCATGAAAATTTTATTTTTCGAAGAAAATCATCAAAACTGAGAAAAAAATGAGAACAACGAACAGGTATTCTTTTTATAATCTTATCATATTCGAATATTTTCTGCAATATAATAAATATATATTGCATATATATGCAATATAATAATGTGAACCAAATCTAACATTATGCTGAAATATTCGATCGTAATTTTTTTACATCCAGTTTGAAATGACATTTCAGCACACTGGTTTGATACTCGTGATTCACGAGTCGTGAACTATGAAACAAGAATGACAACTAAAAGGTTTGAAATTTTGATAAATATGGCAGTTTTAAATATCGTTTCCGATATTGTTACCATTTGTTGGGCCCATAGGTTCGCGGACTTGACCAGATAGACCGCGGTGATGTAGATAGGGTTGAAAATAATTTTCTATAAATTGTCATTTTTATAAGAATAATAACTGTTTTTTCAGTTATTACAAAGACAGTTGAATTTTCAGAAATAAAAATCATTTTAAAAATTTTAAAAGAAATATATATTAAAAATTTATGCTTAAGTTCAGACCTTAAGAAGTCACCAGTACTTTTTGTTTTATTATATGTTGTATTTCAAACCCAAAAGCTTTTTCTTTTCATCGACAGGTTCCGGCGAAAGTTTACCAGAGTTATCATCAGAAATTTCAGAGAGGCCATCTCCATGCCCAGAATCTTTGCTGTAAATACAAATTGTAGAGAAAATTTTATAATCAAAGTGTAGTTTTAGTAAGACTTTCAACCAATAAATTTAAGTGTTAAAAATATATTTTTCGATATTTTATTGATTAAAAATTTTCCTGAAGCCACTTTTTGTCTAGTTTTTTGAAAATTTTATGTTAAAAATTACCATGAGTGTCCGCTGATTTCACTAGTATCTCCACTAGCAACAGATTTGTCATCACAGATGGATTCCGATCCGTCTTCAGATCCAAGTTTTCCTTGAGCTGCAAGACGATCTTGTCTGTATAATGTACGTCTCATTCGTGGTCCTAATAAAGCTAATCGCATACCAGAATCGCTTCGATAAGATTTATTAATTTGCTAGATTGACTAAAAAAACAACAAAATCAGGCAAAAAAGTTTTTGTTATAAAAGAGAATTCCATGTTCGAACATACTTTTTCTTATCAGTTTTTACGGAGAAGAAATTTTTTCTTTTTTATTACGTTTTTACTCTGATTTCTGTAATACTTGAATTGAGTTAAGGGGGTTGTATAGGCTGAAAAGGCTTTTTCGAAGGCTCATAACTTTTTATTCCATCATAACAACCTTATAAAAATCTCAGGAATAGTAGTTCGTAATCCCTGGAAGACATTTAACTTCTGACTTTTTGCATAGCATGTTCGACCAACCGGTGAATTGAGTTAACCGCGAGCAAATTTTTTTTTAAAGTCCTCTTTCTTTTTCGCCTTATTTCAAAACAACTCATTTTCGGAATGTAACAATGCCCATGGGGTGAATGAGCAAGGATGTGTACGATTTTCCGATGTGGCATGTAAATTGACAAAAGTGCGCGAAATCGAAATTTCGAATATGAGTGAGATTATTAGACACATTTAAAAATGCATCAAAAGATTTCTTGGTGTCGGTTGCTGGAGAACGATATTACACTATGGTCGTTGATTATGATTCCACAGCGGATTTCTAGAAAAAATATTAACTTTTTTCATCAAAATATTTTTGTTAGAATCCTAGCACCGTTTCTTGGTTCAAAAATAGACGCATAGTTGCCAATATTGTTTCCAGCAAACGTAACCAAATGGAATCTTTTGGTTAGATACAAAGCCGCATATAGGTTTAATCAAAAATTAAGATTGCTAAGGCAATGTCAGTCAATCTGAGTTAGTCGTGTTACATTGCAAATAAATTCTTAGGAACTTTTTTTTGTACAAAATCTTTTGACAATAAAGTTTTAAAATTATCGAAAAAAAGAAAGTTTATCTGGGCAAGCAATCCATCACTAAGAAGTTCTGAGTCAGAACCCTCTTAACCCTGTCTATTTCTGAGGATTTTTTTCGAAAAAACAAAGAAAAATCTCTGTGTAATTTTCTACAAAATGGCTATCTTCATTTTTCCGGATTTATAGCCTTTCCCAGAAATGCTTCCCACTGCGGCCACTTTAATCAAAGTCAAATTATAACGATTTCAAAATGGTCCGGGAATCGACCTATCTGATGAAAATTTGAAATACAATTTTAAAACGTTAAAAGCACGGTTTGTTTAAATTTACCGATTCAGCTCCAATTTCACAAGAGTTTTAACGTTCCCAAATTTAAGTTTTAAAACTTCCAGCTAATTTTGACGTTTTTATTATTTCTGTTTTTAAGAATTTTGTTCAAAATGAAAGTTGAAAAATGTTAAATCATTCCTGAATTGCTCTTTAAGTTCTCTGACTGCCTTTAAAGCAGCTTCTGAGCCTTCAAAATCGACAACAGCACATAGACTATCTCCAATATCTGGTACTTGTGTGGCATAATTTCTTAAATCAGATGGCACCTCCTTTCCTGGTCTCAAAAGTCTTACAAGACCAATTTCTCCATAGGATCGGAAAAGACTGGTAATTTTATCAACCGAATCAAAATCTGGTGGCACACGAATTGCTACTACACTGGTCAAAAGACGTGGTTTTCTGAGAAGTTCTGGTAAAATATCTCGACGTTTCACTCGATAGCCCTCTGGCGAAACCTCAAGTTGTGGGGCGAGCTTTAAAGCATGTCGCACTACTTGCCAATCACGTGTTAATTTTTTGACTTTTTTGAAGCTGGTCATCAGCTTGATTGAAATGTAACCCTCGGATTTGCATCGGATTTGACGGAGAAGGTATTTATCTTTAGCAAGGTATTCGTCTGATAAATAGTACTCGACTTGGTCAATAATTTTTTCGGAACATTCTTGGGTGGGAATCTCGTAGTCACCCTCTTCATTGTAATGTCCTGAATCGTTGGAAGATCCTTCTGAAAAATAAAATAAATATCGGTAGGCTTTGCATTGGAGTTTTCTATACCACTCGGTAATATAAAAAACATATAAGGGGGTAGCAGCGATGTGGCAGATTGAAGTTAATTTAACTTACGAAAATCAATTTAGTGGTGGGTTTATTTTTGTGCTTTATTAGTTTAGTTGAACCAGAATAATATGTATCAGCTTCATTTAAATCATTTTTTATCTATTTTAGGGAAAATTGAGTTCGAACTTTTATTTTGGAATACCTCGTAAAATTTTCTGACCGCTGTTTGAAATTCATAAAAAATGTTTATTTGCATTTTTTGGTCGACTTTATAGACAATTTATGAAATTTTTTTGCAAATCCAAAGTCCAAAATTTTGTTTGAAAATCTCTATAAAAAATTAGGCCGAATCACTTGTGAAATGTTTTGGTATCTTTTGGTTTCCGCATTTCAACCGCATGGAGGGTCAAGCGAATATCGTTTCTGATACTACTGATGAAAATTTACAAACATTTTTGGCTCGTGACACCGGTTATCGTGCCATTTGGCCACTCAATTTAATAAAAAGTTTATTTGTGCCCAAAAAAAAATCTTAATAAAATTTCGGTGTAAAAAGGGCGTTAGTCTTTCTTTTGAAAGTCATGCCATTTTTAAATATTTAAACGCAATTGAAGGTCAATTTTTATTCCTAAAAAGCTGTTTTTATATATTTTTCATGGAAAAAAACTTTCATATTAAGGAAATTTTTTCATGTACATAATGATTCACTCACTAATTAGCGCATTACACCCGAAAATGTTTATAAATATCGTCTTCAAAAAACATTCTTACATCGGGTTAAGTTGGAAATGGAGTTCCAATGAAAAGTAGTTTTTGATATTTTACAGATACTTAAGTTATGTTGAGAAATTAAAAATATAAAAGTTTGCAAGAATGAACACTTTTATTGAAGATAAAAAATTAAAAACAAAATTTTCACATTTTTTCTCTTTCATAAATCATTTTGAAAAAATGTACCAATTTGCCACATCGCTGCTACCCCCTTAAACTGTATGCATATAATATACAGCCTGAGTTTTCTCGTTTACGGCGGTTTTTATAAACGTATAAAGTTGATGAAATAACACGCCTACTTTTTACTACACATTTCTATTTTTGTCTACACGCCTACGCGTTTTTTGACACTAGCCTTCCATAAACTTTGAAAGGACTGTAAAAAATAATCACATAAATTTTTGTTCGTCTTCAACACTCAGTTTTGAACGTTAGTTTTGCTTCGCAACTTTTAATACACAAAATTTGGTTATCTGTATTTCCAAAATATATTTTTTCATTAATTGTCAAAAAATTAAATGTGAAAAAATGTTCACGATCGCTTCACAGCTTGGGATTCTCAAGGCCTTCGCTCACTTGAAGAAGAACAAACTCTGTCGGTGACTAGTTAAATCACACATACATAGGATCATACCCGGGAGCACTATCTGCCAAACTAAAAGCGTCAGCAATAATTCCATCCAGCTTATATGGTCAACTCTCCTCAAAAAAAAAACTGAATCCGACATGAAAATTTTTTTGACCACCTAGTGGTCAGAAATTTGAGCATGATAAAAACAGCTTTTTGGGTTTTGTGAAACACTTTTAACTCGTAGACTTTAGACCATGAATCTGTACCAAGACTGATTTTAGCCAACGCGTTCTTGACTCACTTGTTAAATCGGCCCATATAGCAAGTTTCGATTATTCATAACATTCTTTTCCAATAGCTTAAAACTAATTTCAGCCAATTGTGCTATACAAAAGGTGAAATAGAAAAATAAAATTATAACGATTTTAAAGGCATTACAATGAGCGATAAGAAAACAAAAAGTTGTAAAAAACTTACCTCACTGTTAACAAAGCGACAGAGTGCCAATAATAAGATGAAATAAACCTTAATTTTATATTTGCAATTACCTCATATTATTAAAACTTCAAAATGATTTTCTATTTCTTTGTTCTAAAAAATAATTATATGGTGTTCTACAATCTGCTACAGCTATAATGACTCTTAAATTATTTTGAGAAGTCTAATTCTCGTAGAAGGAAAGATCACACGCCTACGCATGAACCTCACTGATTCTCATGGTTAATCAGGAGTTCCGGAAGTTTGCGACTTTTAGGACTGCCTTATTTAACCGGGAGCGCCATTTAAAATGCAATATAAAGTCTTAGAAATTCTGAACGTTCTTTAGGGTCTTTCCACGTGATTTGAGTAACTTTTGGAAAAAAAATCATTGTACATGTATATTTTAAAAAAGTACTTCAAATTACGTCAAAAAAATTCCAGGCGTCACCTCAATACGTCTTTTAGATACTCTTTTTCATTTACACTAAGTCCGAATAAAATCAGTGACGAGAATAATTTCAAAAATAAGGTTTTGAAATATGTCATCTAAGATTAAATCCTTATTTCTCGAAAAGATAAGATCACGTGACGTGTTTGGAAAATATTATATTTTTCAAACTAGTAAATATGTTTTATTGGCCCAAAAAAATTTTTCCGACGTAATTTGATCACTATTTCTTTACTTTCACCAAAACCTTATTTCCTATTGAAGGTCAGGTTGATCGCTTTGGATTTTGGTGTAATGGGAAAAAGTCTTAAAAAACTTCTAAAGAACCACTTCACTTCTTTCAAAAAATTGATTTAAGCTATTTTTGGAAAAAACAGTACTACTTTTACCACCTTATTCCTTAAATATACGGTCACGTGATCATTTTGGGCTATGATGTAATGGAAAAAATGTCTTAGAATTTTTTTGGATCACGATGAAAGGTTTAATTGGTTTGATTTAAAAATTTTTTGCAAAAAATAAGTACTGTAATACAGATAAGAAAAATTCCAAAAAAAAACGCACAAACGTCATTTTGTTTTCAAAGTTTATCGATAACTTTTATACTTATCTTGTCAACAATGATTAAGCGTCGTAAAATGCCGATTAGGGTGCGCAACGCGTTGGCTAAAATCGAGTCTACGAGTTAAGGTATAATATATTTATAAATTTAATTCATTATTTATCAACGTTTCGATTTTATTGTATAATCATTTTCAGGATGAATTAATTTCAAGTTCAAATTAAACAATCGTCAAGAAAAGGTTATCTAGAATATTTCCAGAATAAAAAAAAATTCCTCTATAATAAATTGCTTATCAAATTTTGTAATTAAAAGGATCGCGTTAAAAAAACGTTAATCTATTCATTACAAAAAAAATTTTGAAAATTTTTGAAAAAAAAATGTTCAGTCAAATTTTCAAAAAAATTTATGGTCATTTTGATGAAAAATGCGTAGGCGGAAACGACGTTTTTATAAAAAAATTGCAAGCTGCCTTGGTTTGCCTCAAAAAAATTTTATATTTATCGGTGCAGAATTTTTCAAGCTTTTAATTGAGCATTATAAGCCACTTGATGTGAGTTGAGAGAGCACTGAAATCGTCAATTTAAACTTTAAAATGCCATTTTACCCAAGAAAAAATTTTCATGTGTTGATAAAACTATTAGTTTTTCAGACGATTTTACCCCCGAGTATGACATACAGTTTTTGCCTTAAATGTGTGCTTTAACTAGTCAGGGTTGCTCAAATGTGTGCTTTAACTAGTCAGTAGTGCTCAAAAATGTGTCCTTTAACTAGTCATGTGTACTTTAACTAGTCACCCACTGTATATTCCTTTATCACACTTTGGTTGAAAAATGACGTAAGCCTCTAATAATTTAATTATCTGACGTTTGAAACTTGTCACGAGAAAATCAGATTATATTTATCAGATTGAACTCTGTAGATAATTGAAGGAAGCTGTTTTTTCCTCGACAAACTATTTGACTCATATACTTTATGAGTCAAATAGTTTTAAACGCCGAAAATAATGAACTTTTGTTCATGCTGAAAACACAGCTGTAATCTCTGTAAAACACGTGACTATTTTGAGGCCGCGCTATTCATAAAATTTCTAGGCCAATGGCACGCGAGTTGGTCTCAGGAGGCTAATTTGAGCCAAGGAGATTATCACTTATTTCTAGGCAATTCAAACTATTTGACTCATATAGAAGTAGAGACATAAATATAAGTGCGCCTGATAGTTTCGAGACTGCGATAAGCGCTATACTAAAATTTATATTATAGAATGGATTTTCAATGGTGAGAAAGGATTTTTATACAAAATATCTCACTTTCGTAGGCCTTATTTATCAGACATCTAAAAATGATCTCATATCTATAGCAAGAATTTCGTAATTCAATATTAAGGAGCTCGAGAGTACTGTATTATTATAGCTTGCTGAAAGTGCCTATCGCGGTGAACAAGCGTATTTCCCATCTGTGGTTTTTGTTAGGAATTCGGTTTTAGAAGGGAAAACCACATATCAATGTTAGATAGTAATATAGTTATCTAGCCCAATTTTATATAATATTAGTCATAAGATCCGAAAGAGATTCTTCATCATTGCATCATATTTTTCGCATTTAGGAAATTTGAAATACCGCATTGACAGGTTCATCGTCGATCTCGAGAATTATAATTTAATTGATAGTATTTGTTGACAGGTTTTTATTTTAAATATGATCGATTTTATTGGTCCATCTTGTAGAAAATTTTATTCTGGTTACTTGAAGTCTTAGGATTTTTTCTTTTTCCAAAATTTAAAAAAAAAATCGGTTTTTCGGTCAAATTTTCAAGATTTAACAGGGGGTCTCCTAAACCAAGTTCCAGTTGAAAATCAAGCGTTTATTTCAGTTTGAAAATGTAAATAATAAGATATATCCTTTTTGGTTAAAATACTTATGAGAAGAATTCAGATTAAGCTTCTGAAAATCTCAAGGTTAATGATAGGCAATTTCGAACACGGTTTTTATTATTATGTCGCATCAAGTACCGTAATAGATATAGATAAAGGATATATGATATATCAATTACGGGGCCCTGCGGTCACTTTTTGCCACTTTTTAAGTCAAAATTTTCTATTTAATTCGGCGTTTGAAAACGACTTAACCGATTGAGCTCTTGGATAGCTCAAACTGAGCACAAATATTTGAAGAAAAATAAATTGAAACAAAATAGTTAAAAGAATCGTAACGAATTTCTAAGACTTAATTGCATTACAGTATGGCCTCCGGTTTAAATAGAGCATTTCTAGAAGTCAAAACTTTGGAAAAAACTGATTACATAAGACGCCTACGCATGAAAGATTGAGTTAATCTTTTTATCACGGAAATAAATATTTCACAACAAATTTAAGTGACATTTTACGAGAAAAAAAACTATTCTCTTCTGAAAAAAAACCATTTAATTATGTTTAGACAGAGTGATAGAAAATCATTTAAAGTTTTATATGAGGTAGTTTTAAATATAAATTAAGGTTTAATTTCATCTCAGTATTGCACTTTTGTTTGTCACTCGAGGTTATTTTCGCAACTTTTTGTTTGCTTATCCTCATTAAATGCCTTTAATTTGTTTAAATTTTGTTTTTTGTTTTTTTAATTGTATAGCAAATTGGCTGAATATTATGTTAAGCTATTGAAAAATGTATGTTTGATAATGAAACTTTGCGCATATGGCTCGATTTATAAGAAATGGTCACTAGTTGCCGGAAATTCGAGTCTGGGTACAGATTCATGTCTAAAGTCTACGAGTTAATATCACTTTTAGGTTCAAAATTGTGGATTTCACGCAGTTTTTTGCCAATTTACAGCCGATAGCTCTACTTTACTTATAATTTATATTTAATTACCTGATGAGTCATTTGAGTTTCTTCGTTCTCGCATTTGAGTAGAATCTCGTCGGTCACTAATTCGCATACGATCGGCTTGTTGTGCCATTTCCTCAATTTCAGCAAGCTGAATTGACGATCGTTTGTTCATATTTGCACCATATTTAACTTGTGGCGATTTTCGACCATTTTGTCCTCGACTCGAGGGTTTCTTTCCAGATCCTGACGAAGAACTTCCTGAAGAAGATGCGACGGATTCGGCACGGTCATCTACGCTATTTCTAGGGTGTCCGTGATACTGTGGTTGGCCTGGGTGACCAGTGGGCACGAACACGGCGGGGACGGCCATTGAATCACCGCCCCACGGCATGTAGGGGTGATGGGAGTTTGGATGTTGTGGGTAAGCTGTAGCTGGAATATATCCGCCCATTTGTGGGTATCTAAAAAGTATCGGTTAAGATTTTATCAATTTTTGCATAAAATTCGAAGAAAAATTTATCAAATTCGAACGAAAAATACGATTTTTCAAAAATCAGCTGATAATTGGTGTCAAATTTCAATTCGTAATTAAAATATGTGTATCAAAAAATTGTATGTGAAACGTATTAGTTTAATTAAATTCGATAAATGCAGGCAAAAGAAGAAAACTATTGAACTATGAAATTCTTCTAAAAGGAGAGGACCAAAGGAGGGAAGGACCGCAGTATAATATGGCCAAGCCGACCGTTCGGTCCTGTGGTACTGGATCATAAATTGCCTATTCTCTCGCCGCCCTCCAAAAAATCCCCTTCCCTTCCAAAATATTCTTATTTACTAGAAAAATGTGACGATATTTATATATTCAGAACAAGCGTTAAACACTGAGGTAGAATATTTATCAAAATTATCGATTTTAATTGATTAAAATTGAGTCCTTTCAGAATATAGCTTAATAAATTAAGTTTTGAAAAAGGTGACCAAGTTTTCGCCATCAGCGGGCAATTTAAATTCAATTTTTTATTTTTCATTTATACGGGGTCACGTGATAATTTTTCGATTCTATTGTTATGAAGATAAAGTTAAAATTCTTGACTATAGATCAGACACGCATGTATTCTGAAGAGATTTGGGATTTTTTGGTAAAATAAGTACTGTAATTGATAAATACTGTGATTTAAAAAACGAACAAACACTTATTGGCGAGAAACTTGATAGTTATTTTGGTCGACCATGATGCCATTATGTTAAAGGGCCGAAAAAGGCGGGCTGGGAGTTAATTCATGGAGAAACCGAACGTTTAGCAAAAGAAGCCCTCCCGGAATTAATTTATTCGTAACCAGAATTATGCACTTGATAAGACTTCTAAATTTATTATATTTTCCATTGTATACAAAAGCTATAATTAAACTGGCCCGGCTGACACAAGGTATAATCGGATTAGATTAAACTATTAGTGTATTCGTAAATACGCGTTCTATGCTTCTGATTATAATCAAAACGACCTTTAACTAGCAAATATATCAATAAACTTAAAATTTAAATGTTTTGGGTTTGTCATCATAAAATCCGAATTCTAGACTGTCAGGAGTCTTGCCTCAAGATTTTTTTAGAAATTTACTCAAGAGTTTAAATCAGTTTGGCAAAAATGTACATTATTTTCGAGAGCAGTGTTTGATTTGAACCGGTTTAAAAAATATATAATATATTGCTGTACCTTTTGAATCTCACATTTGAATAAATTTTTTAGCTCTTATTCAAAATACTTTTCTTAACAATGCTACCAGCTTCGATTTTTGTATTTTCACTTAACCCTTCACAAAGCCTTGTGAGCATATACAAAAAAGTTCCGCCAAGGCACCAGAGCCACTATTGTAACAAGGTATTATTTTTGCATCCAACATTTTATATTATAAAATTTTTAGTTCTAAAAAATATAGTGAGAAAAGCAAGGTATGCCATATCACGTGATACACGGTCACAGTTGTCTTTACAAGTTATATTTCTGTCGAAACGATGTACTACGTCATAGTTTTGTCTGCTTTGATTTATATCTCATAAATCAAAAGTAATTTATAATAATAAGTCAAAAATTTTGATGGAAAAATCATGATTTTTGATAAAAAATGTTTATTTTTTCCTCTAAAAGCAGTTTATTACAATTTTTTCTATTATTTTCAAGTAAATATGGTAATAAAGTACAACTGTGGACAATTTTTGATTGCTTAAATTCACTTTTATAATAATTAAATTTTTTCATGGGATACTTGAAGTTGAAAATTTATAAATTTCATTTCCGAAAAAAAATATCTGCCCCTAGATACCAATTAATTTTTATTTTAACTGGTATGCGTGCACAAAACACTTTCCTTAAAACTGGCCGATGTTACATTTGTATTTTATGTCTAGTTCCGAAATAATATTTCCGGAAGTGTAACATAGGCGAAAAACCCTAATAAATCAACTCCCCGTAATACTGGAAACAAACATTCGAAAAAAAATTCAATTATTTTTTGGGAACTAAATCAAAATTCTTTATAATGTGTTTGAGAGAAAAAATTCTACAATTTCGTTTTTTGCCTTTTTTGGATGATTTTAGGTATGCTTGAGCCACTATCCTGGCTCTGTGCTCACAAGGGTTAAATGTTCAAAGAACATTTTTTTCAAATTTAATATTTTCAGTTAAGAATCTATAATCGGAGCCAATAATATTGTCTAAAAACCGGATAAACACTATAATGATGACATTCAAAATACCCAACTTATCTAGCTCATAATCGATACTTTAACTATAAGAATAAATTTCTTTATTTTGACTATATTGTGTTTTTCCCATATCTATTATATATGTTAACTTGAAATTACAAAATATTGAAGAAATGTTTGTTTCGGTTACTGAGACAACGTGGATATTTGGTTTTGGTGGTGTAATCCAGTCTAGTACTTTTCCTCCTCTACTACACTGCGGCGCGACGAGCTAATCTAATGCCAAAATCTGAGTGAGCTGTTTGGCGCTGAGCAGTTTAGAAGGCGCGTGCGCGAGAGTTAGGTCTAGTAGGGTGGTGGCCACGGTGGAGCCAATAGACGGCTCGAAATTAAAAACACCAAAATGGTCACTTAGTCATTCTACTCGATTTATTAGAAGTTGAATTTTGTTAGAAGGTACCACACTAGCAGAGTACTACACTGGGCGCCACCACCCCTGCAAAATGTACTCGACTGCCGCAGTGTGTTGACGTGAGCAGTTCATTCTGATTTTTTTCTTTTTAGACATCCCTTTTAATCTATGACGTTTGGCTATAAATACGATTTTCTGTACGCTTGCCAAATTGCCCACCCTTTTCGACGAAAATCGGCGAGGGTCTAGTAAGCGATTATGCAGGAAACATTTTTAATATTCATCACAGAATGGGAGTTTAAAATAGGTTTCGGAAAACTTTGTGACACCAGCATACCGTATGCTGCATACGATAACTAAATGCAGAATACCGAAGATTCTCTATATTTTTGAATAAAACTGAAAAATTTATGGAATAAATGTATTTCAATTGAGGTTCGATTGAGGAAAATTAAAAATATTTGAATAATGTTCATTTTGATTAATAACGTGTTATAATAATTAATCATTTTGACTAAAAACCTGTTATAATTATAAATTATTTTGATTATTAACTTGTCATTATAATAATTATTATTAAATAAATCAAAAAAAATATTCTTTATTAAAGCAACATTTCGGTTTTATTCCATTATCAAGCTAATAAACTGTCTGAAATAAAATATTGATTTAAGGGTTTTTATAAAATTGTCACTTAACATATTTCTCTCAAAAACTTGATAATGCATCCTGCGAAACGTTGTTGAGAATAAAAATATACATAAGAAACATGTATTCAGATGGTCTTGAAACTGTAGCATCACTTTTTTTTAACAGCTTGGTAATGAGAAAAGCGAAACGTTGCAGAGAATAAATTATTGACAAAAAATGTATTCAGATGTATTACAGAAATATTGAAAGTCAAATGATATTAATTTAATTTCAACGTATATTATTGTCGCGAAATTGATTTTTCAACAAATTGTTTGATTGAATTCCCTCTTTAAAACAATGCTACCAGCTTCGATTTTTATTTTCACTTAAATTGTCTTTCAAAATGAATGTTTTAGTCACAAATATATAATTGAAGCCAATAATTTCCAAACTAGACCCAAAAAACACCAAAATCTCTAACCCACACTTTATCTACGTCATGACCAATTAGTAATCAGTCATTCACCCGTTGAGATTGGATACTATAACGTAAGTATCGGTGCCTTAAAAAAATTGGTGCGTTGGGTCTACTAAGGATAAGGTAGTAATGGCAAAACTTTTTTGCTTAACATCTTTAAATTATATTTAAATGGTAGCCCTCGGAAAAATATTACGTTCAGTAGGCTGTCCCAGGTCACTCACCTTTTTGATGATAAGTCCGAAACTTCGAAATCGAAAAAGTACATTTGGTCAATTCAGGGTCAACGAAAAAAATTTTGCAGTCAAATTTTCAAAATTCTAGAGAAAAATCCAGCTTCCTGATTGGTTTAAGAAAAAAGTTTGTCAAAATCAGGTTCAACAGATTCTAAATTGTGCGCCTTGGTATCGCAATAATAACAGGCGCAAAATGTTATTTTGATTTTCATTGGATAATATGATTATAGCGGACATTGTGAGACTAATAAATACCAAAAGCGAGCAAGTTTGAAAATATTTTTTGAGCTTTTAATCCAAAAAATGCAATTTTGACTAGCAAATATTAAAGTTATGAAAAAACTTTTACGGAAAAGTTTTCTCGTGGTATTGCACTCCGAATTATCCCGAAAAGTACTAATTGATAACTTTAACTTATTTTTCGAAGATTTTTGACCTGAGACAGCCCAACGTTCAGTAGAGATTTTTTTTTTAATTGTCAGCTACTGCTCAGAAATAAGAAATCGTTTTTGAAATTGCCTATGAATATTGCCGAAAAAAGTCTGTCTGGCGGCCTCTGGACTCTGGCCTATAGAACCCCCTTAAGCTTGAAATTTTTGATTTTTTCGATATTTCAATATTTCAAAAAAAATTTTGTACTGATTGTGATATTTTTAAGTGCTACAATTTGTCCATAATTAAGAAAATATTCAGCAGATATTGTGTACAAATAATTTCAGCACATAATTTGTGTATCATCATGTCATTTGGTACCAGCAGCTTGGTGACCAGCTTTGAATTCAACCTTTAGAAGTCACTCTAATTTAACGTTCATTTTGTAAGCTTTAAGGTGGTGTTTAATCATAATATTTTTGCAATACTCAGCTTGTACAAAATTGTTTGATTATAACATTTCTTGAAATTAATATTATAATTCAGAAAAAAACCTCTCAATCTTCAAAGTGAAACGTGGTTACCTGTTATGGGATACTATTGCGTTTTAGAAAAATAATATTTTAATCAGAAACGTTTCAAGGTTACTTCATGAAATAAAACTGGGACAATTATATTAAATACTATTTGACCAGGCATTTTATTATTATACTAACAAAAAAGGACTATTCAAAAAATGCAGAATCCAAGAATTTCATTGGTCAAATTGACTACATTTGAGCCAATGAAATCGGCATATTCTGCAATACAGCATTTTTATTGGGTGATGGTATCCCGCGTTATTTGTATCATTCAAATATTCCCGATCTGTCAACCGAGGGCCCTTAATCCATATCAGTCACTTTGCAAATTTAAAATCGACTTTCACCCTCATTCAAAAATTTAAAATGGAACATTAACCACGTTTAGATAATCAATTGTCATGGAAATTATGTATTATCGAATAAAAAATTATATTTGTCGACTTGTGGGCAGAAAAAATTGTGGTTTTTGATTTAGAGACAAGAAACAATGCCAAAAATGGATGAGAAATTATTAATTTTATAATCGTTTTTAGAACTTGCCCGATCCAGTTTTAAAAAAATAATCAAAAACTCAAAAGATAACTTCATTGATACTGAATTTGAGAAGTGCCTAGAATTTTGGTAGCTCAATTATGAGAAGCATTTCAATTAGTAGGGTTTATTGGAATTTCAGAAGATTTCAAAATTTTTATGAAATTCCATCAATTTGCTGATGTTATCAACAATCAATTTTGTGCGATACCTTAAAAAGCTGAGTATTTCGAAAATATTATGATTAAACACCACCTTTGATATTATGATTAGCACCATCTTAAGGGTTACGAAATGTACAAAAAATTAGACGCATTCTAAAACTATAATTCAGAGCTGGTACGGAATCAGATCATGATATACACAAATTTTATGCAGAAATTGTTTTTACGAAATATCAATGATATTATATCATTATCTCCGATTATAGATTTTCAACTAAAAAAATTCAATTTGAAAGAACATATAAGTAAAATAAAAAATCAAAGCTGGTAGTTTTGTTTAGAAGATAATCTTGAATAAACCCTCAAAAACTATTCATGTTTTATCGACAAAATAGTAGATATGAGAAGATAGTAACTTTAAAAACCCGAAATTAATTTTTTTCAAACTGCCGACAGATTTTTGACATTGATTCTTGGACAAAAAAATTTATTTTTGCGTTAAAAAATCTTTTTTTATTCTTGAAAATGATTAAACAATAAATGTCGAAACGGTGAAAGTTGTTTTCAATTTACTTTTCAATAAAAAAAACAATTTTTCATAAATTACTATCGATCGCAAAATTTAATCTGAATTTGAGAGAAGATAAAAAACGTTATCAAACAATTTCATTAAAATTAACGTTTATTACCAGTTGATCTTGCCTAAGTTTCTACGAAAAATGATTCCGAAAAATTTCGGCTGTCTAAACATTACATAAATTAATTTATCAAATTATCAATCACGGCGGTTTCGGTTTCTTCAGCTTATTTGTCTTGTTTTTTTCAAGAAAAGATTATAGAATCGAATAATCGGCAGAAATTTATTTATATTTGGAACCGGGTTTAGAAGCGGATTGGTTAAACCGACTTCTTGCAACCCCCACTAATCGGTTAACCACTCGGTTTAGAAACTTTTTAATGCGACAATGTCAAAAATTAAACGAAAGTTGAGCTCTGCACCTGCCAAGAAATTGAAAAAATTACGCATTGGTTCAATATGTCATCCCCTTTTGACTCACCTAAGATAATTAAAGTTTTATATGAGTTTTCGCTTACCTAGCTTGTTGTTCTGCAAATTCATAATATGCCCGGTGTGCATAACGACTATCCACCATATAATATCCCGGTTGGCCTAAAATAACAAAGTTTAGGAAAATTCGAGACAATTTTTTCGAAATTCGATTTTATCGGTTTGAAAAATGCGGATTCTGATTGATTAACAAAGCTTTTTGTATATTTTTTTGTTATTGTGGTGCCAAAATTGATTAATCAAAAAAAAAATGAATTTATTTGAAAGCTTAGTTTATTCAGTGGCAGACTGGAATAATAATAGCTGAGCTGCGAGGATTTTAATATTGTTAGTTTTGATTAGAACTTCTACTTTAGAACGCTTCTAAGAAAATTGTCAATAAATTCTCAAGATCATCGGTGAAATTGACTACCATAATCACTCACAAATTGTTTAGAAAAATTAATTTAAGTTTTTTACTAATTATTATGTTAAAAAATTTCAAATGCATACAAAATTGTACGATTGGTCTGTAATGGTTGAGAGGTTTTATATCCTTTTTTACTTACAATATGCAAATCGATGAGTTAGTTACAAAAATAGCGCCCAACTCATCGATTTGCAAAATGTTAGTTGAGAAGGGATATAATTATTAATTTTTATTGAATTTGTTGTTTAAACCCTCAGCAAGTGAAGTTTTTTAATGGGCCAAAGAACAAAAATGAGAATTTGTGTTAAATATTTTTTTCATATTTTTTAAATAAGAACAAAACTGGTCACTTTCTCGAAAAAATGTATATTTATGACCTGGTAAAAGGCTGTGACTGAAGCTTATTGTAAAAAACCCGGTTCTTCCAGCATAATTTAGTGGGTCCACGCGAAATTTAGACCTATAAGTTATATGTAGCCTTATATCCCCTGTTCACACTTATGTACATCTAGGCACCTCAATATGCAATTATAATGTATAATTGCCTATTGAGCTGCCAAGATTTACATTGTTGTGAACAGGGGATATAAATCCTGCTATAGGCTATAACAGGCTTCTGAGTAAAAAGGCTATTAAACAAATCAAAATTCGCCGTTTAATTACTGACGTACTTAACAAATCTAAAAGTTCAATTACAAAATATTTCATTTAATATACGACGATCAATTTATCTTTAACTCCCAAGTGGAGTACGGTACATCATACCTTGTCCCGAAAATGTAATTATGCAGATATGAAGAGGGTTCTAAACCTCGGTGCCAAACTGAGAGACTCCACGTCGAATTTATCCTTATCGTATAATAAATTTAATTTATTACTCCGTGGGCTCATTTTATCTCGTGAAAGAAGATTAAATCAACACAGCAGGGGACTTTTCTGTCCTTGATTTTTTAAATTAACTTTTGTGTGAATCTGTCGACTTTGAACTGTGCTCAAAAGTGGTTATTCTATTGTGGGAAGGGAACATAAAAATCGCACTTGTCCATCGGTTTGCAAAGCTAATGGCGGTTTTGTCACTTTTTTACTCCGTGGGAGTCATGGCGTTAGTTTCAAAGGACATCTGTAACTATATTCGTGAGGAGGGTGTCACAGCAAATTGTCAACGACCATGAAATATGTGAACGACCAGATATCTGTCTCAATTAAGGAATGGGGATCATTTATTTTATACAAAATAATTTGTGAGGGCGGTTCTAATCTCAGGTGAGCTTGAAAGAAGTATATGAAAGACAAAGTATTCAGACAATGAGTCGCGTAGGTCAGTCGTGGCCTCCTTCACAATTCTATTCATGCAATATTTTGCTCAAACTAACTCACTTTCCAAAAATTATTATTTATCTATACTAAAAGAATAGAAGAATCAACTAAAATAATCAAAAAAAGCCACAAACGTTCTATTTATGCTAAAATAACGTAATTTTCTTCAAAAAGGTATTTTCAATATTTTTACCGCCAATATATGTCAAAATAAGGGCTCAAAAAATTATCACCCTTGGAATCGCAATGTTCGGAAGAACACGTCTAAAGCCATTATTTTGTATCGTAATTAGGTCAATTTTCCGATCAATGAGAAACCCAGTTTTCGAAAATTTTAAATGTAAATTGTTGGTCTCTCAAAAATATATTGCAAAATGTACTTTTCCATTTTTCATAACTATTATATCCCTTTATCACCTTTTGATTAATCTGTGAGATGTGGGCTGAGGGAGCCAATCCTAACACTCCTAAGACCCCTCCTAGCCACTCATGACGCCGCTTTTCAGGCCACATCTCACAGATTAATCAAAAGGTGATAAAGGGATATAACTCAAATAGACAATTTGCTGTCTCACCCTGTTCATGAGTCAATAAACTCATTCCTAAGCACGGAATTAAGCGGTTGGTGATACTGTGAATCTTGAGCCCAACCATAATGTTTGAAGTAGTGTGCGAATGATGATATTTTATAATGCATTAAAAATCAATCGGCCTTTCTCTTTGCTTAAAATACATACTTTTTTGCATTTTTCCCATCTAGGTAGTAACTGTAGGACTTTCAGTAATGATGAAATTTTATCGTTTGAGCTTTTTCAATCTTTTAAAACCTTTTTAATCCTTTAGGTCATTAACGTGCTTGTGCAACCAGTCTACAAAAGTTTTGCGCAATTTTGGCCATCTCCTGGAACAAATGATATGATATTCGTTGACATGAAGCAAAAAAGATAATTTTTTATAATTTAAATTTTTTATAATAAGAAATAAATAATTTATTATATTATAGTTTCGATATTTCATTTTCAAGCTAATTGATCGCTATAGTCTACAGTCCCCTAAAAGCACAAAAAAATTCGAAAAGGAGGTCATTTAATGAGTCCCATGGGCTTAAAAGGAGATAATCCCTATGTTATCTGAAGATAACCATAGATTTATTGAAAAAAGTGGCCTTTTGATAAGTCATAGTCTATGACTCATAGACGATAAAGGACTAGATCGAAGATTATACCTACGTGTACCGTAGAACTTTGACGTCACAGACACGTCTAGGACGTCTTTTGATTGGTCAATACACAAGAGTCAATGTGTATTGACCAATGAAATCACACGATTTCTTTAGTCTAATGACGTCAAAGTTCGATATGCACTTCTTAATCGCTAGAATTCAATTAATTTTCTTTGATAGCAACAATTTTAATTCCTTTGTTCAGCATTAGAACGTGCGAGTTAAGGGGTCGATAGTGAAATGTATAAAAAGTGAAATGTATAAATTTGAGATTTTGAACATGAACAGGCGAAAACAAGAGTTCTAGAGCATAAAATTTCAATGTTTTTTTCTGATCAGATTATTAAGGTCGAATTCTTCAAAAATAATAAAAAAAATTTTTTTGCATAGCCCAATAAAAATATAAATTTGCTAAACATTTTTAAATGTACCAAAATCTGTATTTTTCATGATGTCATTGCATTTTCAAAATAATTGGGTTGCGCAAAAAATATTTTTCTTATCATTTTGAGAATTTGATCTCAATAATCTGATCCAGCAAAACATTGGAATTTTATGCTCTAGAACTCTCGCCGTTTATGTTCAAAATCTCAAATTTATACATTTCACTTTTATACATTTCACTATCGACCCCGAGTTAAGGTACTAAAAAGGGTATTCAAAAGTACTAAAGGTATAAGGAATCATCTTCTGACCGGTTATCAATCCCCATTTTTTCGATGATGTTTAGCATTTCGTGAGTGATATATTATTCAATATTTGGCACGATTTAGGAAGTTTTTGTGTTATTATGCAGCCTAACTAATTTGCATAAAATTGAATAATTCAAGATACTCTCAACTTATGATAAAGAAAGAAAAGGTTGAAGAAGGCACGGTTAAGGAATCGTAAGATTCCAACATCGGGCGATTACGAATGCAAAACAAACTTTTTAGAAACTATCTTATCTCTAGTCAGACTCAAAAAACGCTATTCTAAAAACTTTTTTTGCATAAATAAATATTGCTATTTTCATCGGTCGCTATTTTTGGGTTACTTTCTTGCGTCAATAAATTCATAGATTGGAGATGGAAAATTGAAATTATAGGGATTTCCGCAAAAGATTCGCAAGTTAATATTTTGAGTTTTAACCCAAGGATTATCAAATAAAGCCACATTTTCTATTAGAAAAATCAGAAGCAATTTTTTTAAATTAAAAACAACTAAATAAAAAATTAAAAAAATAGAAAATTTAGATTTGTTTTAATAAATAATTCATGAACCTACAATGAACTTAGGTCTGTGATTTGCTCTTCTTTGAGCAAAACGTTGTTTGATTGGTTCGCTACTATATATATATGTGGTATTTTAAAATCAGGGTTCAAAAAAATTATATCAATATCATATAAATTATGGTTAACTTATTACGTGCTACATTATTATTGAAATGAAGTCAGCAATTTTGATTATGCTTGCTTGCAAAAAAGTAAGGTAATTTTGAAGCACTAATGACTCAAAATAAACTGCATTTTCGGCATATAAGAAACCTTAAATCGAGTTGGCTCTCTTCAGTTCTCAAATAAGAAATCGTAAATTACATGGTAAATTACAACCCTACCCTTAATGAACAAAATTAAAGTTTTTTCGGCTCGAGTGATGCAAAATTATGTACTTTTTGGAAGTTTTAGTTACACATGTAAAATATTTTCTCTAAAATAGTTGTATTTTTCAATCTGGGTGGATTGGATTCTGATCTGTTTAAGCTAGGCTTGGCTGGGATTATTTGATTAATCTTCTATTGAGTAAATAACTTGTTGAAAAGTATTGCAGCGATTTCACGCTGATTGTGTGACAATTGATGTGCCAAAATTTGCGTAATAATCGAACTTGGGTTTAGAACCATAGATGCCCAGATAAGATTTCCATTACTTTCGATACAATTCAGAATATATAAAAATTATCATATTAACTCTCACAGCATGCAAAACACGAACGTTCCGCAGAGTCATAAACGAACATTTTTGTCCAAAAATTGAAAATATCATACTGAATTAACTGAACTGCAATATCTTAACTAACTCAAATATATATTTACTTACAAAATATATCATAAAACCGCATTTTTTGTTTTATGAATAAATAGAGCACATAAAAAAAATATTTAAAACAGCCCGAAATTTTTTTTCAAACTTATTATCATTTCAAAAATGGTTTTTAGCTGAAACGTTAGATAAATATCATTTGTAATAGAAATAAATATACAAAAAAACTAAATTTATTTCGGTTCAAAACAAGGTATGTACTGTAATATAAATATTTACTGATTGGCTGAAAATAAATGAAGACAACGTGTTTCTTAATATTCAAAACTCCTTGAAGAAATTGTTTATTTACTCCATCATGTTGCAGTGGCTCGATTGTTTGAAAATATTTCCAAATTGAGAAGGAAAAATGGCATCAATTGCATAACAAAAAAGCCCAACTGAGCCTGTTTATCCTTTACAATATCAAATGTGAATCGATAAGGATACTTGAACCGAGGCCGAAGCCAATTCAATCCGAAACAGATCCAATTCGTTATTTGGATTGCATAAAAAAATCTAACCCCTAAGAATGTTCTAGGCGAAATATCAAAAAAATTGAAATTTCTTGACGATATCGATTATCATCCCTTGGCAAATAAACATAAATTTCTAGAATGATGCTCAATTTTAAGCGCCATGTTTAGTAAGAAGCACTTTGATTGGCTGGCAACTCATTGACCTAACCGGTTTTTTGTTTAGGGAAATGTTTTGATTCCTAGTTAGACCGAAACTCAATCAAAAGTTAGCACCCACGCTTAAGCTACGTGATTTTGCGTGAGTGCGAGATTTTGAGTGATTTCCGGTCTAAACCGGACTTAAAAGTTCAAGAACTTGTCACTAAACATTGTCGTCAAAAATATTCCATGCTTATTTTTTGAAAATATTTGAATTCTGAAATAAAATCTAGCGAATTTTAAAGCAAATTCTTTACACATTACCATTATGATTGATATTATCAAATTACGCCCACAGTTTGTGCAAATTTTAGAACGTAATTCGAAAGATATATATTTAGCCTAAAAATACGGTAATCGTTTTTATCGAGATAAAATGTAAATATGGTAATCTTCAAGGTTAAATCTTCTGTTTTACTCTCAAAATAAACTTGTTTGTGCTAAAACACTGTAGAAACTTCTAAATCATCAACTTGTTGAGAACGGAACCTCTGACGATTATTGGTTCTCAGGATTTTTTAAACTTCATTTTTTTTTAATCGAGTGATTAGATTTTGTTTAAAAGGGTGATTACAATTTTTATAAAATAGAATAATTATAAAACGTGGATTTGATGTTATGTATAAATTATACAGTATAATTCAGAACCGTTTTATAATTTTAAGGATCCTTAGAATTGTTAAATCAAGAATGTGGAAATTAAAATTATACGAAAGTTAATTCAATGTAGTTTTAAAATTCAGCCAGTTTTTTCGATTACGTAATTGACATTTCCTCACGCGATCTTGGCACCAAGATAGCGACTCAATATTAGTGAGCCACTTCGAAATGTCCGTAGTTTTCGCAACACGTTATATTTTTCAATTCTGACTTAAATTGTATTTAAAACTATTTCAAATAACTATTATAAATGTGAACCTAATAAATTAATAATTTTTTTTCGAAAAATTTCAATTTAGCAAAAACGTACAGCACGACATTGTCTAAGCATTTTTGGATTGGGCCAAAAGTTATTCTTTGAGTGTAACCAATCAGAATCTGCTATATTTCAAAAATGAAAATTTTAACAATTACCTTTGTTTGGATGGCCGTACATGATCTGTACGTAGCGAGTCGAAGTGTTCCTCCTCTCGATGCAAAGGATTAATTCAAAATTTAAAAATTATTTTCGCCAAAAAATCTACGGTGTTAAATAGGGTAAAATTAAAAATACATAAAAAAAGTATCCGTTAAACTGAGTATGAGGTATTGCTAACCCTAAAGAACGGTTTAATATTTTTCTACCAAAAAATAGTTAAGTGTCAGCTTCAAAAATATCGAAAAAGATCCATTTTTTCTCTCAAAAAAAACGGGTTTATCTTCCAAAATCTTCTCTTGAATAGATCTTTCTCTCTAAATATTTCCGCAGTTGCACTGTATAATCACTGTAATATGGTGAGAAAAAGGCTTAAAATGTTAAACCGTTGCCTACTCTAAGTTTTCTCCGATCTGAATGTCTGGTGTTGTTGTGTGAACCCCTGACGGTGGTGGTGGTGCTGGTGGCTTTCAGAGTAGTATCAGGCCCCGTCACTAGCCCCACGCTCATTGGCTGACGGATCAGCGAAAAGTTCTATGGAACATTTGGTGCACGCTAAATTCACTACACCAAGAAACTCCACCAAGAGGGCATTCATTCAACATAGTAGTGAGAGTAGGGTGGATGAAAGGCGAAAAACACAAATTTGTTCAATATCCTTTTCGGAACGGAACTCCATCTCAAAAACGCTTACTATCTCTACAGCGCGTGTTCGAATCCCACTGATGTTGTCTAAGTGATTGTCTTAGTGATTGCTTGAGTTATTACACACCAATAGAATTTAGTGGTTCCATTATCAAGACCCTTGCCTTTAATCATATTCAATATAATCACTAAGACAACATTAGTGGGAGTCGAACACGCGCTATAGAGACAGTAAGCGTTTTTGAGATGAAGTTCCGTCCGAAAAGGATATAAGTAGCCATTCCACCATTAATTTCGACCTATAGAAATAATAGGTGGATTCCTCGAAACTTCGAAGAGGTTAATAACATATGAAAAAATGAATAAAAAAATTATAAAAAAAATTTTGGTCGTCACGTGATCAAAATATAGGGATTTTTCGTATTTCGTATTTAATTATTTTAAAACAAATGCCGCATCGGTAATTTTTACGTCAACGCCACTTATGAATGAAATTAACACAATTTTTGGAAAAAAATCAAAATTTCCAAATTTGTCATTTTCAGGCTCTCAAACCTTGATTTTTTGATAAAAAAAACTTATAATTTGAAAAAATTGATGGCCGTTTGGTCCAAAATTTGTTTTGTTATTACCGAAATAACCGCCTTGTTGACTTCAGTTACCACCAGTTTTTTGGCACATATATCTCAGATAGATGGTCTCATATTACATTTTTTTGAGAATTTTCGAGATTTTTTCTAAGTATTTTTCGACAACTGGACAAAAAAAAATTTGCTGAAAATTTTTTTGCAGGCGTTTCAAACAATTTGAAAAAACTGAAAAAAAATTTCGAAAAATAGCTAGATATAAGACGTGTGAGAGAATTGGGCTGTCAACACTGTGGACTCCACAGTCAAAAAAAACAGGATGATTAATTTCCAAAACATCATTAAATTTGTTCAAAAAAATTTATTCCTGTTTGTATTCTGACTTGTTGAAATTTTAACAAATAAATTTTTTTTATTTCAACCTTGTTTTTGATTAATTTGATTATGTTGAGTATTATCAAATGATGATAATTTATCATCTAATGTGGCTTTGGTTAATACTTTATTTCATTTAAAACGTTTCGCTATTCGCATCTTCAGGTGTTTGTGAAAGATAAATTTTACAGTTTCAAAACTACAAAAAATTTAAATCTAGAACAGTTCAAGTTCACGAAATAATATAGTGGGCAAATGTAAGGCGGGTTTGTCTTTTTTTCGATTGAAAATGCAAAAAACATGAAATAAATATGCCAAAATTTAATTTTGCTTAATTTTTCCTTAAGAGAGTCTTGAAAAAATTTATATAATTTATAAATATAAAAAAATGACAAAGTTAAAAAACTAGATAAAATTTAAATATTTAAATTAATATGTCTGGGAAATTAACCCATGGCGCCTTCAGTGGCTTTTTAAGTCAAAAATATTTCCAGCCTTCTTGAATAGGGAGAAAAAAGCTTTATACGTAAAAATAATTAGCAAAGTTCAACAAATGGTTTTTGACAAGGAATTCAAAAATACAATTTTAAATGATCTTCGACGATCCGTTCAAAGTTATTTTACATTTATTTTATGCCATTTATCTTTAATTAAGATAAAACGCCGATTTCCAAAAAATAATCGAATAAGATAAATTTAAGGAAATCAGTTTTAGGAAAATCTTTTGGTTATTGATAAATATGAAAAAAAGTTTCTTTTCTATACTTAGAATTATTTTTATTTCTTCTTAAGTAGGTATCTCTCTTTTGAGAAAATCTGTCTTTTGATAAATATAGTGATCTGATCAAAAATTTCGGTAAAATACCGTTAATCAAGTCAATAAGATGAACGAAAAAAAAATCTCGGCGAGAGATTCAAGTATGAAACGATTCTTGACCGATTGCAAACACGATGATATACAGTGAAAACATAATATTATTACATGTTTGAAAAAACTAAGTTTTTGATACCTGATATATTCGATTTTATGACTAAAACTTGAGGATATTTTAACATAACTTTTTGATTAAAGAATATTTTGCAAATCTAAAACATATAAATATGTTACATATTTATCCAGTGTATAATGCACTGTTTAATTCATAAGAATATTCAACATCACAAAATTTTTGTAAGAAGTCATGTTCAATCATTATACCATCAATGATGGTCCATCATGGTATTACCATGTATCCTGGTCCATGTTGTCTAAAAGGTGTTTTCCGACGAGTATTTTCAACCATAATTTTATATATTTTGAAAATCTATTTCATCCTTTGAAAATTTCAGATTTTTGATTAAACCAAAATGAACCGAGAAAATAATCGTATGTATATTTATCAAATATAAAATTCAACATGTTTCGCGTGTTTATTTTAGCATCGACGGGAAAGTAAAGCAAAATGGTTCAGAATTGTTTTAGAACAGATTTTGCAAAAAAGTGCATCTGCTTATGAGTCACTGAGAGTTAATAAGCGATAATGGTGGGCGAGTTCGATTTAAAAAAAATTTATATTATCTCAGTATAAGTGCTAAGAGAAGTGCCTGAAAATAGGTCCTCGGAGCCTCCAAGGAAATTTTAAGTTTGAACCCTCCAAGGGTTAAGTACAAAATTAAATTTTCGCCGTACTTAAAAAATTTTGAACCAAAGTTTGAAACTTTTGGAAGGCCAGAAAAATAAATTTCCAAACCCCTTGATATAACCGATAGAAGGTCTTGAATGTCGAAATTCAAGGTTGAAGTTTTTTAACACATAAGACTGACCGAAACGTCAACGACGTGCTAAACCTGTGTCAAATCGTCGTTTTCGACTATTTTCAACAAAACAAGAAATTCTTGTCAAGAATATTGAATGGCTTGAAACCCGATTTTTTGCCTAGCTGGTCTGGACCGGTCTGGTCCGGAGTTTAATTGGTTTTTGGACCTTTGATGGAGACGGCAAATTTGTTTCTGGGTATTTTTTACTATATTTAAACGGTCTGTAACCTTTCTTTGAAAGGATCAAATGTAAAAATGAAAAATAGTATTGTTTTGTCTCATAATTATCGAATATGCCAAATTATTTTTGAAATGGTTCCTGACTTTTGAAAGATTTAACGCAAACGATTATTAAAATCCTCAATTTCTCTCCAGCAGAAAAAACTCGCGGAGTTTATTTTCAAGTTGATTTTCAATTTCAACTTTCAAAATAAAATAGGAACTAAGGTACTAACAATTTGTCTCTCTGATAAACAACCATTTACGTTCAGGTCATTCGCAAAATTATGAAATATATTTTCATTAACTTCGAAAAACGGTCTTGTATTTAAGAATTTTGTATGGTTAGGAAAAATTAATCGCAGAAAATGCTCCAAACGATTTTCGTGTATTTTTATGATTTTCTCTAGCCGCTTTATAATGAAAATTAATGTGTTTATCTCACAACAAATAATAAGAATCCTAATTTCGGGTAATAAATAAGATGCACGTTTTTATAATTTTCTTCCTTGATCAACGAGACTTCAGTTTGCAGTTTATATTATATTTTATACTGATTTCCATGATACCGTAATTTTGTGTAAATTCTACACTGTATTGCGAATTTTTATAAGTTAATTTAAACTAACATGTTACTAACATGATGTTAGCATGATACAACTCAGTAGAAGAGCTTGGGACGGGCTACTGGCCAAAATGCGACATTTTTCTCAAGACCAAAACAAACGTCGATATTTCATAATTGTTTTTGTAATTATTTGATCACAAAATATTCTAAGGACAAGGTACATGAAGTTTTATGGTCAATTGATAATTCGACATAGGTTTTAATGGTGGTTTCCCTTTTTTTATATTTTTGGATCAAATTTTGAGCTAAATTCATATTTGAAAATTTTTATTGATATTTAAAGGGTTGTTTTTCAAGACAATTTTATCAAAATTATTTGAATTATTTGGATAATGTGTCTGAAACATAGCTTGTCACGTTTTAAAATTGTCTTCAAAAATTTTAAGTTGGTTTTTTCTTAGGATTTTCGTAAACGATAGAAGATCATTTTTTTGAAAACTTTCCAAAGAAATAAAAAAAATCGTAATTCTTCCTTCAAGCATTTTTGAAAGGGTTTATGTAAGCTTATTTGAGGTGTTCTTTATTTGAAGATTCAAAAATTAGGTTTTTCAATTTTGTTGGGTATTTAAAAATAAAATGATGCAGTGTTTGAAACAGTTTACTGTGTTTCACAACACTGTGTTTCACAATAATTATTAATTTGAGACATTTTTTGCATCAGATTTATAAATGCTCGGTATTTTTTTATAATTTTCAAAAGTCCCAATTATTTATGTCATACTAGTTAACTATTTTAATCACCAGTTACTGTCCAAGACATTACGCAACACTTACAGTCCCCAGCATTGTTTTTTGTGTTGACATTTCATGAAATTTTCTGAAGCGATTTTTTTTACAGACATGGTGCTCTTTTTATCAAAATCTCATGACCATTTTTAAATCTATATTTTTGTTAATATTAATCGTGTTTTAAAAAAAAAATTCATTAAATTTTTATGGAAATTAGCTTAGGCCTTTTTGCCATAAATATTGATGGAGCATCAATGATGGTGTTCTTTTTAATTAAATTTATGAAGAATATTGTTGCAAAAAAATATTCGGGGTCACAATCAAATCCCGACACCGGCCTTATTTTTTCAATCCCGACCTTATATCATCTTTTTAATTTCCGACTCATTTTAGAATATTTACTGTGATGACTTACTGACTGATCAAATTTCGCCAACCTTCTTCATTTGAGAAAAAATGTTGAGAGTATTGAAATCGATCTCAAAAATCTTGTCTGAGTACAAAAAATCCTGGCATTCCCCCTTGCAGGGTGCAGTATACTCCACCAAAAATCTACTGCACTTTCTAAGCTCTATGACACAAATACCATAGTCATCATTACGTACACCATCACATTAGACGACAGCACCACCACCGCCACCAAGACTAAATAAAACCTTCTATCTTTATTCTCAAAATCAGCACGTTTTTAGGCGTAACAGGAAAATGCGCTTGTAACAATGTCAAAAGCTATTTTATCCCCATGTATTATTCAATTGAAAAGTTTAAGATTTTGTCATGGTGGATTTCGAATACGATAAGACCTTTTTGAAATCAATGGTCACATATTTCTTTCATTTTAGGCTCAGTGTGTTTCCTAAAATTTGATACCCTTTAAATTTGAACTCACACCTCCTGTGAGACCCTGGGATCGAATTTCAAAAATTTGAGGAAAAAGACCCATGGGGAAACCTACATGGATTCTGAAAACACCAACAACTGGTCGATTTATAATCTCACGTAGGCGCTAGCCTGGAGCACAATTTTTCATTTTTCTGAACTTTGAGCGCCTCCTGCCACCGTGTGGTAAATTTTTAAAGACATTTTTTCTTCTAAAAATTGGTTTTCGCCTACGGCGAACACACTAAGCCTAAAATGAAAGAAATCTGAGACCATCGATTTCAAAAAAGTCTTATCGTATTCGAAATCCACCCAGACTTACTTTTATATAAATATTACATAAGTTTAGGGATACGCTTCCTAGAAGGTGTCCAAAGTAAACGGGATTGTGAAGTTTTAAAAGATTGTTGTCAGAATATCGCTTAAAACTTATTCGGAAAAAACTTAAACTTTGAACGAAATTTTTTTGTGGATAAATAATTTTTCATCGTCATTTTACTGATTATTATCTTTTTCTTGAAGCAAAAACACTCGCTGTTACTTGTTGTCTGTTTGAAATTTAATCTTTGAAATTGCTTTTTGGCGATTTTTGATACGAAATTAGAAAAAGAGCTCGCATACGATTCCACTTAAACTTGGCATGAACCACGGAAACAATAATGTACCATCAGATTGAAGGTATGGACCGGTATACCGTATGGTGGTTCCTAATTCGACATATTCCCGATGAAACATAAGCCGAACAGGGCTTCAAGGGTGTTATCCAGATCAGCCAGTTTGTAGAACTAGCCTTCAGCTTGCATAAGAAATGTGCCAAAACTTTTTTGTATGCATACACTCTTTGACACATAAACGAAACAAGAAGACATAGGCCAAAACGAAAAATCTATCTCCTCCCAAGTTTTATGATGAAATAAACCTCAATTTTAATATAACCTGTATGATTAGTATTTAAAACTTCTGAGGAGCGTTTTTGTCGATAAGTGCTAATTTTTTTCTAGAAAATGCAAAAAACCACTCTTAGGTTAAATTTGCAAATTAGCTCACATTTTTGAAAAAGCTAGTTCGAAACAAATAAAAACTTCTGAGCAGCGTTTTTGTGAAACTTCAACCCCAAACTCAAAATATTAATTTTTAAAGGTCACGTGAAAAGAATTTCGACAAAAAATGTGCTTCAAAAGTAGGCTTAAAAGAAAGAAAGCCAGTGAAACACTGAAGAGAAAGTTGACTTACGTCAACCCGATATTTTGAAGTTTTAGTGGTTAAATTGACACAAACGTTAATTTTAAAAATAATTTTGAGAAAAATACTTAAAAAAAACTCGAAAAAACACAAAACTTTCGAATTTTTTTTGTTGTCATGTGGGTTGTTTTATGCCTTCAAAACATAAACGATTGATTTGGTGCATTTTTATCACAAAACAATTGCAGAAAATGTAGGAGCCACCATACCCTTAAATGATGCCGAGAAGTAAATCTGCTTACAGCTTTTATATATGTTGAGTTGTTTTGATCGAAAATTAGGTTTTATTGTTTTGCTGAGATAATTACTGAGATATTAAAAATTCTCGAAAAAATTAAAATTTCGAATTTTTGTTTTTTAATTTTTTAAAATTTTGTTAATCAGTTTATGCTTTATTATCGTTCCTATTTGTGCTATTTGTAGACCTCAAAGTAACCTAAAAACAGTACGACCGCTACCCCCTTAATCGCTATATTGCCCAAAATCATCAAAAAGGAAAAGTAATTTCATCATATAAATGTGTTTTCTGTTTTCTTTGCAATTAATCTACAGTATGTGTTTTTTTTAGAGGGAAGAGAATCTCAAGTGTCCGGCGAGTAATCGTCCTTATAGATTTTGGGAGAATTCTCCCGAATTGTTTACATTTTGTTCCACGAAAAAAAACACATACTGTAAATAGTTTTAATTTCCCCACAACCGAAATGCTGAACTAACTTATATGTCTCCTGCCCTGTCATAATGGATATACACTAGGTAAATATCCAGAATTAATCAATGAAAGGTCAATTTCACACTCTTCACGTAAAATAATGCATATAATTTATACGTTTAGCCCAATAGACAGGGCTATAGACTCAATTCTATAGTTCAAATCTCAGCTCAATTGTGTAATTCTGAAATCAATTAAATATTTTCTTTAATTTTCATGCTGTAAAACTGTTAACCTCCTCACACCCAGCAACGAGAACTTCGCCTCACACCACAAAGCCTATTTTTAAGCGCTACTTAAAGCGCTTATTTCGGGAAAACTGCAAATAAAATCAATTTATTTCATTTTTATTTATTTAGATCAAGGAAAGAATTAATTAATAATTATATAATACTACCCTGATAATATTTTTTGGATCCTGGTTACAAAAATCGAACCTTCGAGAAGGTTTTTTGAAGGGAAATCTCGACTGTCTCCTCATCTCACGTACACATCACATTATTATAATAGTATAACACATAAAATTTTCAAAATTTTAAGTTTGTGAAGTTCGTGTGAACTCGATAAATGCGAGAGAAAATAGAGGTTCAGTCATTCATTTTTCTTTTGAAAATCATACGTTTTCTACATTGACATATAAGTTACAAATTCATAAGTGAAACCCTGAATATTCAAATCTGTTTTTCGATTTGAAATATGATATATCAATCGCCCACAAAACAATTATTTATATCCCTGCACGTCAAATATACGCAGCAAATAATTTCGAACCAACTGGTTACTTGAAATGAGTACCAATTTAGGTTCCATAATTGCTCGATTTGGTTTGTTGGCCTAATTAAAGTCAATTTATGTCTTTATTTCTTTCGGAAAATAATTTTGTTGATCATTGTTTATGTTTTACAATAAAATATATATTTCCTCATAGCGCATTCTAAATACAGCGGTTTACCACTTAAGGGGGTGGGTGTCGCTGATTTTGACAGTTTACGAAGCTGTTTTTAGATAAACTAGCAGAGCTGATATCCCAAAAACCTGTGCAACTTGAAAAACAACTCTTCACGGTGAATTGTGATTTAACAGTAATCTGATACAATCCCACCTACGCCAACACCTACGCTTTTAAAAACCTCCTAAAAAACACTCAATACGCATTTTCTCCGTCAATTTTCACCGTTTTTCATTATTTTTTTTTGTCAGTCTCCAAAAAAGCCTCATACATGATGCATTATTGTCATTTACTCGAAATTTTGCATTTGGCGGAAAAAAAAACGAAAAAACAAAAATTAAAATTTTTGAATTGGTCAGTTTGGGAGGCTCAGGCAAAAG
>SCLH01001792.1:0-19299 GCA_004367855.1 Oikopleura vanhoeffeni
TAAACCTCTTCTTAGCTGATCGATACCTCTTCTCATATGCGATCAGTTTTTACTACAATGGAAAAAGTTAACGACTCAAAAATGGTTACTCAAGTCGTTTGACTGTACCAGTTACGGGCAAGTTCATGGTGATATGAAGACGGACCGAACCGCTTTCAGTTTACAAAAAACGAACACTATTCAAGCCAAGATGCTATACGAACCTTCACTGCACCATCAGGCTTCGCCAAGAATTATGATGAAGGTTTTGGAGGTGCACATCTGTGTGATCCTACCTTTTTTTATTATTATTATGATTTATTCGCCATCCATGGTGTGAGTGGCTACAACGTTTGAACTTTGCCAGTTACAGTATGTATGTAAATTTTTAGTGTACAGTAATATGAATAAAAATTATTTAAATAATTACTTTTTGGCGTTTGATGGACCTTTTGGTAGTCGGATTGACTTTCGAGGGATAAAAGTCATTTAGAATTTTATATCGACAATGCATCAAGTTCGGAGTGTTTCTCAATGGAAAAGTGCAAGTTTTTGGTCAAGAGCGCTAGAATTCTGGACACCAGATCGATCACAATGGAGTGAACATTGGAAAAACAAATTAGCTGTCAGCAATTTTCCGCTCCAACGGCATAAGAGGTAAAACATTCTCTGTCTTGGTGCATTAAATCTTCGATATATCGAGAGAATCAATCACATCAGCCCCCTTTATGCGACATGTCGTTGACCAAAACGCACGTTATTTGTGGAAGAACCCCCAGGAAGAAGCATTCATCAATTCAAAAACGATTTGGTTGTCAGCAAAGGTTTACATCACGAAACCATCACTCACTTCGTTCTGGCTGTGACGCGAGTAATATGGATCGGAGTACTCTGTACCAGATAATGGGGTCCAATTAGAAACGATGTGCTCAAAATCGAAAATTCACCGATCCGAAATCCGCAAGAAGCTATGGGAGAAAGAATGTATTTGGTCTTCTTATGCAGTCGCGCATTTGATACTCACTCATTGGCACTTGATTTGTGATCGTTTCGATCATAAATCATATTATGTTCCTTTACCGAGACTTAGCGTGCATCGCTTGACGTAAATGGTCAAATTTGGACCTTATCTCAAATTTCAGTTTTGAAATTTGACACCGCCGGACGATAGCCGATAATGGCAAGTGCAGTTGCTCAGTCGCTCTCGAGAACACAATGCGAATAAGAAAAACATTGTCGGATAGAATTTCCAGATAGAGTTTCTCGATGTGGTCACTTTCCAACTCAGAAGACCCAAAAATGGAGAATGTTTCTCAGATCTATGGGAATAAGATAATTACCAGTATTCGACCCAGTAAACTGCTGAGGAATTGAAAATCCTGTCCTGAATTTGGCGAATACTAAGGACGGATCGCAAAGTGTCAGAATAATTTTCAATGCTGACAGAATCTAAATAGGAGATAACTTTACAAAGGTAATCAAGAATTTCAAACTGTGATTGATCAAGTTGGACACTGAATTTTCAGTTGATTATCCATTGAACTCAATATTTGCAAAACATGTCTGATCGAATGACAATGTTCTAATGAACAAATGCTTAAACCAAGTTGTTCCAAAGACATTCGAAGAAGTGCGTTTCAAAAACGTCTTATCTTATGATCTGGGAAGACCCGATTCAAATGGGAAACGGTTATCTAGTGCAATTGCTGTCATTTAACGGTTTTGCTGATGGTGTTCCTATTGCACGAAAACGATTGACTGGTGCAAAAGCTGTGCTTTGAGATATGGAATTAAAACGGCCAGTGATCGCTGAAAACGGACGTGAGTTCGGAAACTCACACCAGCAAGTCCTGGAAAGATTTTCGAATCCGACTAGTCGTGATAGTGCTTACATGTGGCTAGATCACTGGAAAGATAGAGGCGAGTTCACCGCGAAATAACCGCAAAAATGAACTGATGAAGGTTCATTAATTGGTCGGAGCAATGGAGGTTTTATCAGATTTTTGATGAATAATCCCGAAACTCTCTTGATGGGACTTTCTGCCCGATCTGTATTCGGCGCGCGTTTATTTGTTACCTTTCGAGTATATAGAACCTATCGATGGGATACGAAGGTGTTCCCATTTGTCAAAGCTTTAAATTTGATCTAGAAGGTTACCATCCAAGTCTCATGAAAATTTCAATAGTGAGAATTCTGCGATATTAAGAAAGACAAAATAGAGCAGAAACCTTGAAATAGGCAAGAAAATGCTTAGTTTGGAACCGTGCATATCGGGAAGGTAAATTACAGAACCCAATGGGCTGGTCCTTATAACAGTCCTAAAAAGGAACATTCAAAGACAGTTACCATATTAAAAGGAGCCAGACATTTCCACATTGCTCGACGAAACATCGCCACCTTCGCCACTCAAATCGGATGAACCGTACTGACCGAACCTCAGCTTAAGAAACCGCTGGAGTTTGATCATACTGAAAAATTTCGCCGACAAGATGAATTCGCTGAAATTCTTTTTATTTTTGATAATCTTCCCCAGTTCTCAAGGGATGACAAATATTTGATCCGAGCATCGGTGTTTACACCGAAGAAGACAAAGCAGAATATTTCTTCAAAGCAGGAACAATTACGTCATCGCTTAGTACCACTACGCTCACGATGAAACCAATAAAAACGAAATTCTGATCTAAGGTCTGTGGCTCCAAAAAGTCGTGATAAAGTCCAAATCAACTCTTGGACGCAGTCGAAAAGACGTTGATGCCATTTGGTTTAAGCGATATGACTTCAAATCGGTCAACTGAACAGTCCGAATTAGAGAAAAACGCCAGCCGCGGATATATAATAGGTACTTTACACATTTTCTCCTTTCTCATTAAATCTCTGACTTCATTTTTTCTGACCATGTTACAATTTATCAGAGCATAGTTGTCATACAAACAAGATAATTGTCTCATTAAAGGTAAAGATTGGAAGTATCATCGCCGCTAATTTAGCCAAAATTCTAACCTCGATATCAACGAATTAATGACATTGAGTGTGCGATTATCGAGCACTTTTCAGATATAAATTTTGTCAAGATTCACGCAATCTATTATTACAGGCTCTATCAATCCATAGAGAAGAAGTAATATTAACTTTCAGTCGATTCTTCAAAACAGTTGACTTTTAACAACTGCTATGGAAATTTGCTCTAGATAAGAGGCCAATGGCGTCGAATTTTGCCGATATTCTATTTTTAACCAAGAAATTAGGACTATAATGGGTGGGTGACACAACAAAAAAATAGTTGGGTAGTCAACTGAGTTCGATTAGTGGCTTCAGATCTAGCATAGAGGTGCCTTTTAACAATAAAAATATAGGTTATGTTCAGGTCCTACTAAAATATATGATGTAGAATCTTCCCGACTTACGCTATTAAACAAACGGGATTCATGTATGTACACAGTTCAACTTGGTTATAAAAGATTTGCCATACAATAATGTACAGCGAACTGGTACGATCGGATGTCTTTTCTATTACCACACTTTCAAAATATGATAAAAAAACTCCACATGGTTACTATTTACGGAGTTCAAGGAGGCACATCTATGGCAATTAACGCAATTGTTCTTCCAAACGATAGAATGTTGTTAGCCGACTATTCAAAATGCAAATCAAACATATTCGCTAAAAGTCTTGATCGACTTTTTGTGATTGTCTTAGTGGATATAAATAGCTACATATATTAACAGAGCATATTACCTCTGTTAATTTAATTCTTTACACTCAAATAATGGAAAGTGTAAATTTGAAAAACAATCTAATATGTCACAAATGACAAGTAGATTCAAGTCAAAACTTGAATTATCTCTGCTTAGAGACCTTTAATAAAACCGACGACAAGCTCCGCAATAGGAAACAAGGGATATAAGTATCCTACACGTAATTGCATTTTATATCACGGCTATATTGTTTGTCTGGATTAATAATCCTAGATTTATATACCGCCATCGAAAAAATTCACTCAATTACCTTGGCAAAACTTGTTTCCAAGAATGCGAAGATTACGAATTTAAGGCGAAAAGTACCCCACAGGTTAACTGACCAGGACATTAGTGACCTCACGTTTGTAACATGTAAGTCGACATACACGATGTTGTATTACCGATAAACCACAATAATAACCTGCATTCGCCTAAACGCCTGCTTATTTAAAAATAAAAACTTAGAAAGTTTTAACCACGCCTCACCATATCTTTAAGTACGTAAAAAAGTTTTACTGCTTGTGAATTTTTTTTAACATTAAATAAAATTTTCAATACAAAAAATCTCAAATAAAAATGTTCTCAAATCGAGAAAATAATTTTCAAATCAAAAATTTGTTTTTAACAATGCACGGAAATAATTCAGGAAATCAAAAATAAAAGTTGAATACACATTTTTTAAAAATATTTAAAAATCTAAAACATTCAGTAGGTTAACGCAATTATTCACCCCCTGGTAGGCGGTACTTTTGGTTATTTTTTGCATAATTGCCGGTACTGGCGCAACTCAATAGATTCGAAGGGTTACGGTCCGATTGCGAAGCTTGCTGCTATTTGAAGTCGCGGAAATGTGGTTACACAGATGTTGTTTTTCTTACTCTAGTTGTGGAACGCTGTGCCTTTAGGGAAGTGCCCCAGGTGTAACGAAGCTCTAGGAGATACTCAAATAAGTGCGCGAGCCGCTCATGAAATCATAGTGCTTTAGGTGACGCGGTTTATAAACTAGCAGGTTGCCCACTGGGATCAGAAGGTTGTCCTTACAAAATCATGCGGTCTTGACCATAAGAAGCCGAATTGAATTCGTAAGAGTTCCCGGTTTATCTGCGGAACTCTTAAGTCTTGAAAAAAAGTATTCTTAAATTTAAAAAAATCGTTTTTTGATGAAAATTTTTTTCTTGCATGGTTAAAAAAATTGAATAATCCACCACTTGCGTGTGTAGTGAAATTCAAATTTCAGAATTTATTCAACTTTATTATTTTCAAAATATTATATTTCGAAAATGTCATTCAAATTAAAATGCAAAAATATAATCAATAAATTTCAAATTGTATCTCAAATGTTTTTTTCGAAATATTGTTCTTCAAATTATTTTGAAAATTTTCTTAAAACATTATCATTTTCGAAATTTTTCCTCAAAAAATTTTATTTTTCGAAAATTTGTCCTCAAAATATTGATTTCGAATTTAATTTCAAAATTGATATTTTTCAAGAATTTAACCTCAAAAAAATTATATTTTTCGAAAATTTATTCTAAAATTATTTTTTTCGAAATGTGTATCTCAAATATTTTTATCTTCGAAAATTTTTCAAAAAATTATTATTTTCGAAAATTTGTTCAAAAAATTATTATTTTCCGAAATTTAATTCTCAAATTTATTTATTTTCGAAAATTTATCTCAAAAATTTACAATTATTGTTCGAAAATTATTCTCAAAATTATTTTTTTTGAAAAATCTTTATTCAAACAGTATTTCTATCTTCGAACAGTTTTCTCAAAAAAATTTGTATTTTCGAAATTTGTCTCAAATTATTATTTTCGAAAATTTAATTCTCAAATCTTATCATTTTCGAAATTTTATCTCAAATTATTTTTTCGAAAATTTATACAAAAAATTATATAATTTCGGAAAATTATCAAAAATAATGTCATTTCGAAAAATGTTTATTTCAAAATTGACGATCAAAATTTCCTCTACCCCTGCACCAAAACTTCTCCTCATACCCCCTGCACAAATTTCCTCTACCCCCCGCACCAAATTTCCTCTTACCCCCCGCACCAAAATTTTCCCGACGTTAAAATAAATACAGTTAAAGTAAAATAATTCTGATTTTTTCGAAAAGTTAGGTTTCTCTCCTGTTTCCGAAATATTTCTTGAAATTTCAAATATATTTGAAATTTATTAAAAAAATTCGAGATTCTCCGTTTTTCAGAAGAAAACTAATCTTTTCAGGAAAAATATCAAAAAAATATGAAATTTCTGATTCTGTTTCCGGTCAAATTTGACCGAAAATATTTTCATTTCTCTAATTCTTTTTTTCACCAAGTATGTCGTTATTTTTCATAAAATTTCATCTTCTTCTAAACAAATAAATTAATAATAAAAATTCTAAAATAATATTTTCGTAAATTTTTTTTAAAATTTTTCACAAAAACTCACGAATTATTAAAAAAATCGCAATATTTTCAAAAAAAGGGGAAAACCCTAAGTTCAACCGTAACAAAAATCTGATTGTAAAACTTGCCTTGCACATTAAAAAAAAAAAACCATTATTTCTTTATTGACCCGGAAATAAACGTCAAAAATTAAAAGGGAGAGAATATGTAGTGATATTCCCTTCCTATGACGTAATTCCCGGATCTCATAACCAGCGCTTTACGCGGGGCGCGGTCAAGCGTGGTTATGTCCGCGCAATTTTATTCTGATATCACTCATATTTTAACCGCGACGCCAGTCGCATTCCAATAAAAACAGTTCTTTTATTTTTTCTATGTTCGTATATTATTTGCAGGAATAATTTCCTAACAGAGTTTAATTTTCTTTACTGTTACACTAACTTAAACATTGTATGGAACCACTTTGGGCAAAAAAAATGGATTACATAAATGTATGGGTTTGCCATTGAAAGGGTGATGGTTTCCACTCACAGTGTTGGTGGATTGACTGTCAATACAGGTATATTTTTGGCAATAATTTGAAAGTTTACCAAAAAAATGCGATGTATTTTCAATGTTGAAAAAAAGTCGTCTAGAATTATATATATCTGTATCGATTATTCATGCCTTGGTGGTTTAGACTCTTATCGCCTATATTTTTAACTAGGGCAAGTGTTAAGACCACTCAGGCATATTATATCAATATATTCTAAAAAATATATTTAAGTTATAAAGTAATTTTCAGTTCGAGATGAAACATAAGCAGATATTGATTCTAAGAAACTTACAATGCAAATAAGTCAACCTGTTGGAAACGTTTGGCGAGAAGAGCGAATTTCAAAACCAGTAAAAAGAAAACTCAAAAGAGAGTGTTGATAGCAGCAAAAATTTGATTTAATTCATACACAGATGAACAATCCAAATGGCATATCCAAATTGCAGCTTATTTCTTCGAGTTACATGGTAGCGTCTATTAAGAAGGGCATCCAATACATAATTGGAAGTGATTCGAGCGATGCGTAGGTTGGACGACTTAATTGGGCGCTATTATGATATTATTATTAGATTGGGCGTTATGTAGATTTTTCCAACATACTCATCGCTCGGACCCTTCCACAGGTCGTACGTACAAAAAATGCTGTTCAAGGTCGGAAATTTTAACAGATCATTCAAAAAATACAAATATGCTTGCCAAAATGTTGCCCATTGCAAACCTACTATTTTAGCTGTCGCTATTAATTTAACCAAATGGTATTATTCATACAGCCCACACTTGGACACTGCACCCGGTCTGTATGTGATACTAGAGATGGTATGTCATGTTGCAATACACCACCTGACGTTAAGATTGTGTTTTAGACATACTCTATGGCTCGGAGTTATCCGATCTTTTCCAAAAGAGAATAGACCATGTTAATCGAGACTCGACTTGAAAACCCAAAGAAAAAAATTCAGCTTTCAAATTCGGAATGGTGTAGACGAGGTGTTCGTGTTCAAAAATTTCAGCTAACTCTGATTGAAAATGGCTATCAACTTCGTAACAGTAAATTTTTTGAAGCTAGCCTATCCGTTTTGATGCGTTTTTTGTAGTTCCGATTCCGATCCCAATTTTTTGCACGGTACTGAGTACGTTATTTTTGCGAGTTTACCGATTCCGACTCCAAGAAAAAAAAGTGTGCCACTTAGTTGTGGTTATAACAACTTAATTTTAGTATTCGACATAAATGTCATATTTAAACAATGGCTTGAATGACGATAAAAAAATTTTTAGCTCGATTCACTTGATAATACCCTTAAATATCCGCGATAAAATCCTTTTTTCTTCACAAATTGATATTCCATTTTTGCAACCGGTTGACAGAGCGATTAAATGCTGTTTGTAAAAACGGTATAAACTTGGTTTAAACAGGACTATGATTTTTGGATGGACTAGTTTCAAATAAATTTGAAGCATTAAAATGAGATCAAATTCAGTCAAGCTTTGAATAAAAACATCGTATTTTTTGCTGGCAAAAAAGGGGTTCCAGCATGTTCAACAGGATTGACACACGTAATGTCCTAGCGGGTTGGTTACAAGAGGATGATTTCATCAAATTCGAATCACAAATTTCGGAAACGCTTTGTATTTCATCGAAGTCTTCAAAAAATTGGTGAACGTCAGGTGAAGATATAAACATTACCATGAATATTGACGGAAAATTATTCAATTATCTGCACTAGAGCCAAGTTTAATTCAGATTCAGATGTTGAATGTCAAACGCTAACTGTACAAAATTTTAAACAGTCCTAGTAAACCAAAAAAATTTTATCAAATTTCTTTTCTGGATAATTGTGTATTACCATTTTCTGAAATTTAAATACAATTTCTTCCCCTATATCCCTTTCGTCCTAAAGTTAGGAGGAAGGTTGTATAGGTTTTATAGTTTGGTCTCGTACATTATGTATGTTTAAGTTAGTCGAATGTCTAGATACACAAAAAAATAACAAACCTTTCCTCCAAGGGATATCCATTTGTACATTATTAAATTAAAAATATTATTTTTTGTATAGTCATTACAGGGTTTCCATTACTGGTTGTAGTGTATTTTAAAAAAACCTGAAGATGGAATAAAGCGAAACAGTCGTAAAAATATTATCAAAATATGATATTAAATTAGGAAATTTCCGCTCGAATCCATCGGGGGTAAGATAGTATCTCACAGCTTTACTGATAAATTCAAATATATTTATGTAATATAAATTTTTCTAATTGTGTTTAATTTTTTCAGGACAAAATGACAGAATCGATCAGAAATGTTCACATTTTACGTAGTTATTGATAATTATTATATCAGCAAGCCGGCGATAAGTGAAGGGAGATTAAATGAAATCGCTATCCTCCGCAAAACCTCCGCATACTTGAAATATTCTTTTTTCTTACGGTCCGGATGGTGTGAAGGGCAACTAGAGTTTTTTTTTCAAACTTGCTGAGCAAAAGTAGGCGGTTTTTCACAAAGGCATACAAAAATAGCATATTTGGTATTTTATATAGTAAATGACAAACTATTATATAAATTTTAGCTTTAACCTTTTTATTTCGTTTATTTAGTAAAGTTTATTCTGGCTTAAAAATCTGCACACACATTTTTGTTGTGAAATACTTTCCCATCAATTATTTAAAGGACATTTTTTCCGAAATGTTTATTTCTTTGGTTATGAAAGTTCAAATTGAGGATCTTCTTGAAATATATTCTGCTACTGAAGTCATGAAAACCACATATACTGTATATTTGATATACACATTTCTTTCGTAGTTCGTTTATAATGACGCAATCTTGTTTCCAGATTGGCTGTCATACATGTCACCCAAAAGCGGCGAAGTTCTCCAGAATTAAGGGGGTGGGTGTCGCTGTTTGTTACCTTTCATCACGCCTCAGATCAAATCTAGCCAGTTGGAAAAAATCTGGGATATTGTTTGTGATCTAGCCTTCGTCTAAACGATTACACATATCAAGTCAACCTTGTCAACATCACCACCAGGTGTGTGAGTGCTATTTTCTAGAGCACTAACGGTTTTTTTATCTATCTTACTTTTAGACCGCCACATACAAAGTGTCTCAAAATTTCACAAAGTACGAAGAATGCGAACAAAAAGTGGATTTGAGAAGGAATTTTTTGATTTTTTGACTCTTTCTTTTTCTAGAATCTCACATTAAAGCGATTTTGCAGTTTTTCGACTTCAAACTCTATCTTCTTGTAGGACGAATTTTAGATGAGCATTTTTTCGAATAGGTAGATAAATATAATGCGGTAAAAGTTGATTGAGAAGGTTTTGATACAATTCTAGAATTCTAGAAAAGAATATGAAAAGTGAACTGTGAAATGAAAATTTCGAAAAACTTTCGTCTGAATCAGAACAAAAGTACCACCAATTGAAGCTGAGATTTCAGCTGATCAAAAGTTGGATGAAGTATCAAAGTTTTTAACCATCAAGCGTTTCAAATTCGATAATAGCTTTAAGTTTTTGGCCTTAAAATATATTGAAATTTCTAGAATTCGTTAGACATTTCGATAATTTTATAGCATGCATCGTTTTTAGGTGGGTTTTTACCAAGAAAAAATGTTCATATCATTGGTGGAATACGGTTTTATGCGGGTTAAAGCAAAAAAATATTCGAATTTTGAAAATTTCTAGATTTGTTCTAGATATGTTTTAAAAAAAATTGCCACCATGAGATTCCTGGGTCAACTTTCGGTTATACCGATATTAATTGTACATCTAATTAATGTCTATAAAGGGTTAAAAAAACGACACCCCCCCCTAGATGTATTAAATTGCTATTTTATCCAGAATTATTCAAATTCTTTAACAAAAGGTCATATTATTATATTGTTTTGTCTCAAAAACCAACAGAATTGTTCCAGTGGCTGTTGTTATATTGGTGGGAATTACAGTTTCTAATTAAATCCGTTGAATTTGAAACTTGGTAGTTTTCGAGCTGAAAATTTTCTTGAAACATTTGTTTCGATTGCGCTGTTTCGCACTGGTCAATAAATAAAAATTATTATCAGCAGTGGTCAGGCGTATAGCTTAGAAAGTTTGCGCCAAAAACCCTGACATACGCGTAATTCAACTATACGCGTACTTCTAAACATTAGCGTTTATTTTGAGAAATGTGTCTGATTGGTCAATTTGGACAATATCTAGAGTTTAAAATTGCGTAAAATATGGTAAGAGTGAAATTTTTGGTGATTTTAAAGGCTATTCTTCGTTACAATCTTCTAGGATTGTATAATATAGTTTTATCGAAAAATGAAGTAAAGGTAATTATTAAATAAAATGAATTCGGAAAAGTTTTATCTGAAAATCTTGTTAAAAATGTCAGAAAACAATCAAAATCATGAAAAAAATAGCTCACAGTAAATCACTCTCAGAAAACAGAAAACTAAATATTATTGATATACTATTGGCCCGATTTTCAAGCTAGTCGCATTGGTCTGCGAGACTTGAAAAACATGTTTCTAAATCCCTTGAAAATTACACGACATTCATTGGTCAATCTGAATGTTTTTAAAAAGCTATATTTTTCATTGTCGCGCCGACAGCGAGTTTGGGTCAGAAAATCTGGTTTTGAAAACCGCCTATTTTTTGCGAGGAACGTTTGAAAAAAAGACCCTTCTTTTGGTATAACTATAACGCCCGGCGCGCCGCACGCCAGAACGAATTAATATTTTTCAATGCGTTAAGTTTTTGCGGAGGCTTACGTAAGTTTTGTGCTGGATTAACTGGTATTTACGACCTGTGTATCATTATGTAATATTTCAAGTATTTTTGGTTGTTAGCTTTAATATTTCAGATAATTGTGGGGAGTACGATTTTTCATTTTTTGTTTATATTCCTTTGTTAAATTGTTTTAGATTTATTTTCTTTCTGCTGGATTTTATTTTTTTGAATGGTTCTTCCACGTCCATGAGCCACAGTGGTTATTTTTTTTGGAAAAACAACAATTAAGCTGTCCGAGTCGCAAAAATTGTATACCCAAATTTTCGGATGATACCGCGTGAGTTTCAGTGGCGTGAGAGAAAAGTGGATTTTCGGGGGTTTTTGGCGGCCCAAACAAGGGGTTTGTTGAAACAAAATTCAATTATTAATGAAATTAGTGAGGAGCGTCGAGATTCCGAGCGACGAAATGTTCGTATATTCAATTGTTGAAATATATCTAACCTATAATCTAGTTAAACAAAATAATTAGATGATTTATTAGCCAAATATGATAAAGATTATCCAAGGATGATTAGCATGATTAATAGCACATATAACACTGAAAATGGTTCGTTTTTTGACCTCAGAATTGTTTGCGTGTGGACCGCGCTGTTTTCAACTAAATTCTCTCTCCGATTCGGAGTCCCGGAGTCGATATCAAGCCGGATGATAATTAAGGGAAATGTCGGTTGATCAAAATAGCACGTTGATGATTGATTAAATTTGATCAAGGAACAAATATATTTTTTCGAAAAAGTTACATATTAAGCTTGAAATTTGTATACTGTTTTAAAACGTCCTGATTAACTGATAAGAATAAAGTTTAACCCGTGTGAGACAGAAAAAAGTTCCGCCAAGGGCACCACCATATATATGTGACTGTTCAGCGTATTACAGAAAGCAGGTAGTTAGTAGTTTCATTTTTTTTGCATAAGGCAATTCAAACGATATTTTTTGCATCGAATTATATTCTAGAATTTATGTTTTTAGGTTCTGAGAAATTTACTGGATTAGAGCGAAGGTATCAGAATATCACGTGTTACAAGCTTACAAGTTGGCTGTTCACAATTATTTTGGTATTGGAATCGATGCACAGGATTGACCTATGTCATCGTTTTTTCTGATTTGATTTATATATATCAATCAAAAATTAATTTTTAATAGGTTTTAAAATTTTGAATGAAAAAATCACAATTTTTCATATAAAATGGTTTATTTTTCCCCTATAAACGAGATAAGTACACTTCTCTGATATTTTTTCTGGGTCGATATATAATCAGGACTCTGTGGACCAATATTTAATTGCTCGAATTATTTTTTAATAATTAAATAGTTCTCGTTGAGACTTAATTGAAAATTTTGAATGATCACTCTTTTGAAAAAGATGTATCTGTTTCCTGTATACCCATTAATCTTTGTGTTGGAGTTGTCAACCTGGAACAAACACTTGCCTAAAATGGGCTATTTTCAAATTTTAATGACGCATAGGTGCATTTTATTTTTTCAGAGGTAAAGATTGGAAAAAATCTCAAAAGATCAACCCGTCCGTAATATTTGAACAAAAGTTTCCAAAAAAAAATAAGGTCACTTTTTTTGCAATCTTGCAAATTCTTTATAATTGTATTCGAAGGAGACATTTTACGATGATTTTTTGGCATATTTTATGATTTTTTAAATATGCAGTCACTCTATTAGGTGTTGTGCTCCAGGGTTAAAGAAGAATTAATAGTTTTAATGAAAAAAAATATTTTGAATTTAACATTGCCAAATTAACAGAAATCTCCCGAAGAAAGTCCCAAATATTTGTTAATTATTTTTGTTTTCTATTAAATTTGGGCGACAATAGTCGATCCAACATTGACGTCTCAACCCATATCCAAAAAATTCATAAACGTGGCGTAAGCATATGTGCGGGAGTTTCTTATCCTTTGTGTAACGTAAATATTGGAATATTTTCCAATCGTTTTGACACTCTCTGTAATGACAATTAGCAGAAATTCATGAGTAGAGCAGCTTTGATATTCCCTTTATAACCTTTTGTAATTATCCCGGCCCTACTACTACAAAAACCACTACGTTTGCTAATCAGGGCGTGATTATTTAAAAAAGTGTTTATATATCATTCATTCATTCTTTTTTGCACAAATCGTTTCATGGATGGATTAGATTTATGTTTTGACTGAGCTATTGTTTTTCCTCAGTAAGTTCCTCACATAGGTAGAAACGCCGAAATATTTTGGACATTAGCATTTTCCTGGAATTCATTTTTGTTCGGCCGTTTACCTTTCCTTCAGGCGCAATTATATTTTTTATTTTTTAATCTTCTAAGGGGGGGGGGCATATAGTCCAGCAGATTGGTACATTTTTAAGAGCATTTTGAAAGAAAAAAATGTGAAATTTATTTTTTTAATTTTATCTTCATAAAAGTGTTCATTCTTACCATGTTCAATTTTATTCTAAACTAACTAACTATAAAAGTACTACCTACTCAAAACACCAATTTATGGTTGTCGGTCAGGACTTCTAGATGGCTTGGTTGAGCCAGAATTCAGTTACATTGTATTATGGAGTTAAGTGTTCATAAGGGAAGAGGCCCACTACGCCAATAGGTACGAGTAACCATCTTGTGGGAGGTGCAAGAAAAAAATCTCCAAAAAAATTTTAGACCCGTATGCTATAATGCATTTTTCTCGTTGACAGCAAAAGCATTCAAAGTAGATTTTTGAGAAAAGAAAAAATTAATTGAACCAGAACACGAATTAATAAGTTCTTGACATAAAGTCTCATGTATATTAATGTTAACTGAATGTGAGTTTATCAATAACAACAGATTTTGCAAAAACCCCAAGAATTCTTTAACAAGAAAACTATAGTTAAAGGTTATAAGTTACCTATCCCAACCCAAAGAAAATTTCAAAACATTTCTTTAGGGAGTTTTAAAGGATCTATACATTGTTGAATTTGTCAAACTGGCACATACAACAACTCCGAGAGTCAATGGGAACTCTTAAGCGCCATTAATAGCTTATATTTATACTACGGTGTCTAGAAGATGTCCGTTATTACAAAACTGCATTAAAACGGTGATATATAAGTTAGGTCACGCTTGTGAGTGAAACTAGCACATTATAAAACTTGGGTCATATAGGACAAATTTTATCGGGAAATTAACCGGTGCGGGCCAACATATTTACACATGCGAGAGAACTTGTTTGGAAATAAACTGGAATTTCGTGTCATTGTTGGCTCGAAAAGGTTTGTGAGTCATAATCAACATTTTCTAGTCAACTTTTTCTAGATACACTTTCTATAGTACACTTTTTATACATGAAACAAAATAGAGTTCAAAACATACAGAAATCTGGCTTTTAGACTAGCATAACTAGTATTATCAAAATCTGTTAGTTTCAAAAGGTTATCTAAAAAGCAATATTTTCACAGTCGTTCATCATTCATTTTTTCGCTCGCTAACAAGAAATTGCCAATATTAAAGAAGATATTTTTGCGAAATGGATTATCCAGAAGATTGAATTGTATGAAAAATTTGATTATTTTTTTATGTCTCCGTGAAAAACCGAACAACCGAGCATATCTTGACTTTTGTATAAGCTACAAGCCCACAATAGAGATACTACTTACAACTCTGTTACAGGATAAAGGCATTTATACCCAAACTTTAATGTCGATTTGCTCTATAAAAGCTTAAAATTCGATATATTTTTAGTTAAAGTTGGCAAACCTCCTACTCAACTTAGTGTTGTTTTTTATGTTATAATTCAATGTACTGCAAATAGTTGGTACGTTGGCAGAACAAAAAAAGGTACTTCGCTGTACGTGCTCCTGAACAACACAGAACCTTTCTTACGCCAAAAACTTACTTATATCATAGAGTGCCTGTTTATGTTCAAAGATAGAGATTTGAAGAAATTCACGTTTACTAAAAAATCACTATAACTACAAGTGAAAAAGTGCGTGATAATTTTTTATGGAGCATTTCTGAATAGTCCAGAAAGAACTTTGGTTCTTTCGATGACCTCAAAATGCGAGGAATTTACTCAGATATATAACCTAGCATTCATTAACGAGCAGAAAAAGCCACGATTGTTTTCTTTATTTTGATTTGGGCAGCAAAATTTTTTATTTTTAGCGCCCAATTATGTCTGCAGGAAACTTTGTATTTTCTATATTCTGTTATTTTTACGACGAAATCGAAACTTTTGTATTGTTAAAAGTTTGCCTGATGTGCAGAAGCAGAAACGTTTGCAAATATAATAAATAACTGAACTATACTCAGTAGTTAAGAATACAAAAAAAACACTTTCATGGCTTCATTTCACTTAACCCGACGTATAGAATTTTTTATTTAAAGACGATATAATAAATTCATTTATTTTTCTATGTTTTCTTTATTGTATATTAATTTCGACGTTTTAAGTCCATCTTGTGTCAGTCAGTATAGAATCAATTATAAATCATATGAGAAAATCTACGATACATGTTCTAGAGATTAATAACATTTAACAACAGATTAAACAAATGGGCAACCTTTCATAGGTTGTTGTAGCCTCTGTATTATATTTCGTGGTGTACTTCGCAATTGAGGTTCTGATAATCTGCACAGTCGGAAATTCTTAATATCAAGTTTTTTTTTCCATGAAAAGAGTAAAAATTGGCCAAAAAGTAGGAAAAACAGGCTTTTTTGAGATAAAAATTGACAGTTAATTTGCGTTTTGATCTTAAAATCTGTCCTGACGTATCAAAAAATGAAGACGCCCAGTCAACTTACATTTCTATGAGAATTGTTCACAACCATAAACATTTATAAAGATTCAGTGCGAATGGCACTTATCGAGTGCCAGTCAAGTGTTAAATGTTCATCATCTAGTTTCAAAAGGCGTAACGCGCGAACCTACCGTTAGTTGACATACGGCGATTTAATAGATACAAAATTCAATATTGTGATTTATGCATGATTTTTTATGGAAAGTTTGCAAAAAACACGAATAAAATTTTTGGACTTGATTTTGGGGAAAAATTTTTCATAATTTTTTTAAGAATCGATAGAATATATATAAAATTTTATGATTTTTCAAACACGGGTCCAGAGAAATATGTGGGAATCCATGAAAAGTTAAATTGGTCGCTATTTTTTTGGTTTTTGACCAAGATTTCAGTTATTTAAACAAAATAAATTTAGCGACAAAATGCGGCGCAAAATTTCTAATAGCTTCGATTTTTTCAAATTTTTACGATTTCAAAGTGAACACCGAACGCAGATCTTTTCTAAAATGGATAAATAATTTATGAAGCTGTAAACGAATATTTACATCGGTCAGCTAACATATAATAGAGCATTGAAAAAAAATATATGACTTATATTTTCAAAGTTATATTGATCAGGATGCGGCGTGTTGGCCACCCCCCTTAAAGGGGTAGTGTCCGCAAAAAAGTTGGCTGAAAATTGATATAGTACTTGAACCACCCAAAAACGTTTGGTTGATGGTCTGTCGCTTTTCAATCATCGTTCTTCCCAACAGAGGGCGGCAAAGCGAAAACGGAGGTACATTTTCTCTTGAAGAACATCGATCACTAATCCAATTTGTGTAATCAAATTTAGCGCTCTCAATAAGCAAAAAATATAGTTGGTTTTTTGTCTGACGATAAAAAAATCAGCAGATTCACGTCAGGAATGTGGTATTTTGGCCGGTTAGGTATCCATTTATTCGAAACCGCTTATCAGATTTGTTTCAATTATGCCCATTCGATTGTCATACAATTGCGAACAAATATATCGGTTCTACATTTTTCATTACGTTCATCAAAAAATATTAAGGTCTGAAATTAATGCTAAATTCAATTTTAAAAAATTTGAGAGGTAATGTCTGCACTAAGAAGTTTAGTTAAAATTGATGCAAACTCAATCAACTCGAAAAAACGATTAGTTGATAGTTCGCTGCTTTTTCAGTGGTGATTTCTTCTCACTAGGGGCGGTAAATGAAAACGATGACAGTTTTTCTCCTTATTAATTATCGGATTAACTTTATTTTGAGTCAAATACGTGGTTATCATCGCAATGATAAATTGTTGGTTATTCCTGGAAAATGAAATATACATTTTTTGATAAAATGGTACCACCGGGCAAAATACCACATTTTTGAAGTTATCTACTATTTTTGTATAGTCAGACGAAAAACACGTATTATGGTTATTGCTCATTGAGAAGCCGCTTTAATTTGACACACAATGAAGATTGATCGGATATCTCATTAAGGAAAATCAGGTACCTCTGTTTTCGATCTGCCGCCCTTTGTGGAGACCGGATTTGAAAGCGACAGCCATTCACCAATCGTTTTTTGGGGGGTTATTCATCATATCAGATTTTCAGACCAACGTTTTTTTCGGACACTACCCCCTTAAAGTTGACTCCGTGATGATCCGCTGAGTTTCCCCAAAAAATGCTTTAATAATATGCTTTAATAATACAACTTTTCAAAACGTGTTAAAAAATAATAAGCTAAATTTGAAAAAAAAATCAGTCTGACTGCCAACTAAACTTAAATATCGTCGTATTCAGAAAAACTTAGACTTACAAAAATTAAGATTGACACAAAATTACTCTTCTAAAAGTCTGCGTTCATCCATCTCGGAAATTTGCCATGGAGTTAAACTAAACGAATACTATTATAACCAGTGCACTTCCTGGAAGTCAAAATAATTTTTTTCACTTTATAATGATTAATACGCACTGACCGTTTATTTAGCTAAAAATTAAACTGTTTTTTATTTTGTCCTATTTTACGAATGTCGGTTCGGACAAAAAAAAGTTAAATGCAAGTTAATTATTTTCACAGGTTCTAATTTATTTTCTGTCGATGTTTGGCTGGCTTCTGCAGTCGGAGAAAAATATTTTTTGGTAAATCACGTGACCGAAAATGGTTGTCAATCAACAGACGCGGATGAGAGAGTTATTTACTGAGAGTATATCTAATGAGGAATAATTTTAATTTATCCAATTAGTTGAAGATTTGGCGTAATAAATAAGTTTTTTATATTTATTCGATACTTGTATGAGAAAACTTACACCAACTATTCATTTATGGAAACCCATTACCCTGTAATGATAATTCACCACCCTTTAAAAGAAACCCATTACCATTTATGGAAACCATTTTTGAAAAAAACAAGGAATTATCGTTTTTGGAAACCATTCTTGAAAAACAAGGAATTATCATTTGTGGAAACCATTTTTGAAAAACAAGGCATGCTCAAGAATAAAACTCTGTTTTTGATGCTTAATTTGCTAAAGAAAATTCCAGAAATTTTTGTGGGTTTCGACTGCATATAATTGTCCTTGCAGATGTAGTCCAAAAAATATCAAACAATTTCAAAAAAATTCCAAATTTTTGGCTAAAAACAATTTTTCAAATTTTGCTCAAAATTACCCTGTAATGGAAACTCACCACCCTGTAATGAAAACCCATCACGCTTTATTGGAAACCCATTACCATTTATGGAAACCATTTTTTTTCCCCAAAGTGGGTTTCCATAAATGGTTAGTTGGTGTAACTAGTAGCGTTACCTTAAAATTAATTTCCTAGAATTAAAGTTAAATAATAAAGAAAAAACTCGCAAATTCTACTTAAAAATCATTTTCCGGTAAGTTTTATTGTCGGCTTTTACAAATAAGTAATTTAAGAAATTAAAAATTGGTCTCTCTTCTACATTTGTCAAACAATTCTAAATCGGTCTCTCTGTAGAACATGAAAAGATAACAAACATTTTTAGTTTTCGCACTGAAAGTCAAAATAAAATATGGATGAATTTGTTACAAGGGTGTATCTGCATAAAATACGATTATTTTAATGTTCCAATATTTTTTTATAAATTTTTCTATATATTTTTAA